>JAMKQA010010701.1:0-19533 GCA_024699735.1 Posidonia australis
CCGCCCATGTTTCCTCAACAATATAACCCTCAATCATGGAAAACATGGTGGGAATGATAGTTGCGCCTGAGGTCATTTACTTCTCTAGTCATGAGCTTCCTCCGGCGGGGACAAATCATAATCAGCCCCTTTTCATAGCAGTGCAATACCAAAATTTCCACATTCCTCTTACTCTGGTTGATAATGGTGCCGATTTGAACGTCTGCCCCTTGCGGACTGCAAGTCAGGTGGGCTTCAAATCAGAGGACATTACTCTCGCGGTGAAGGGAATGACGGCCTTCGATAACACGCACCATGATGCATTAGGGATTCTGACCATTCCCTTAATCATTGGCCCTGTCCGTTTTGAGGTTGAGTTTTATGTTATTGACCTCAAACCATCCTTCAATCTTCTACTTGGGCACCCTTGGCTCCACAAGCATCAGGTCATCCCCTCAACCCTCCATCGCATGATTAAATTCCGCTAGAACAATGGCATCGTCGTTGTGATGGCGGAAAACCTCAAAAAGGAAAGGGTAGAGGCAGTCTCTTCGGTCTCACCCCTTACTATCTACTTTGACTCCAGACCCTCTGATGTGCTTTACTGTGTCGACTGTTTTGAACTGGTCAATTTTATTCTGATTCTCAAGCGTGCCAGCCATTTGGCCGCTTTTGGCAACCTCTTTTTGATGGTCGAGAATCTATGTCAGAGATGGGGGTACGAGAAAGGAGCACCTCTCGAGCGGAATGGCCAAAGAATCGCAGAACCAATTGCCACGGAGAGAAGATGCGAGTTTGAAGGATTGGGTTACGAGCGCAAGCCATAGGACAGATGCGTAAGGCGTCGTAAGTTTCAAAAGCTCATTATTCCACGAGATTTAAACAATTTTATCTGTGTAGGATTGTTGGATCCCAATCGAAGTTTGATGCTTGCAAAGTCCAAGGAGCCAGTCGGTGAACCAGAATGGGTGTGCATAGAGGACTACTACTCGGACGGGGAAGTTAGGGATTCAACATCATCCGAGTCCCCGGGGAGAGCCATGCTAACATTGCCGCCTCTAGAGTCAGCGAAGGTCTGTCTACTAATCTGGTTGCAGTTTGGGATGCAGCAAGGGCAGAATCAGCAATAACAGCTTCAGAACAACAGCCAGTTTTGAAGGGATTGCAGCCAGTGCAATCAGAACCAGTACCTGGGATACCGCCGAAGACTACCAGCGCTTACTATGTGGATTCCCCTTCTGGCGAAGAGGAAGGAGATGTTGTGGTGGCCCAAGTGGATAACATGCTCAGCGACTAAGAGGTTCTATTTCAGGAGCAGTTGTCAGTACTGGCTGAAGATGCACAGGATGAAATCAGGTGCAGGAAAGGGAAAGCAGCAATGATAGAGGACAAGGGAGAATCAGCAGCAACACCGGGTCAGTCTGCAATCCTGACCCTTGAAGAGAACAAATCATCATACGCTAGACCAGAGGAGTTTATCTCCTATCAGTCGGGAGGTGGGTCTAGTTGGTACTATCAGACCTGGCCCCACTTGAGCAGTGGGGTCCAAAAGAAAAGGAGATCCTGAGCTATGCTCAAAAGGGAACCCGGGCAGCAGCACTCACATCAGTCAAACAGAGGACAGCTACCCACCTATTGTACATGTTATGCAAAGACAGCATGATAATCAAAGCTTTTGTGTACCAGGAAAAGAACAATCAGATGCAGGTTCAAAGACAGTAGAGCCAGGAATCATCAAGGGTGCACACAAGAAAACTAGGGATACAGTGACCATTTCGAAACACCATCAGAGGTTGTCATCCTTGAGAACATGGATTGCGTTGAGCAATCAGAGCCAGTTAACTCTTGCTACTTGAAAACTACTATCAGTGAGCATAAACAGCATGTCCTCACTCTACGACACCAGCACTTCCCTGCAGGCATAAATCTATGCTCTTCCTACATCCATGTAGCTCTACATCACAACACACTAATTCTCATGAAATATGCATATGCAGGGCATAGTTCTCTTGCATCAACGCATGTATGGATCTTAGCCCTATGATGATAGGTGGGATAAGCCAGCTAATGTTGGGAATGTGTAGCCCCTCCTCAGGTAGATACTATTCAGGAACCTAGAGAGTGAGGGAGCCACCTTTCATTGTGAGTTGGGCGAAGTATCCAAGCTCCTCAGGGACCCTACACCTCCAAGAGGAAGACAAAATGTTAGAGGTGAGAATGAGAGCGTGAGAAATGAAAATAAACAATAAAATATCTATAAACGGGCATAAAAAAATAAGAGGACAGAAGTCGCAGATAGAAGTCCTCCCTAAAGAGAGAGGCGTGTCGGGTAAACCTGTCCCTCAAGTTTATCTTGGAGGGGAATCAGAGTGAATACCTAGGAGAAATGTCCAAAAGGGCCTAGCCACCCCTTTAAACAAGCAGCAGCTCCCCACCATAGACCAGGTACCTATTACCTTCAAGCCAGGGATAGGGAGAACCCACATGCCTATGAGGGAGAGAATAAAGAATAATTAATATAAAAAGCAGGGGTATGGTCCAGTAGGGTTTGGAATGGAGCCCAAAATACAGTGACCTGTTTCCAGAGAGCCACCCAACAACTAGGGGCTTAGATAGAGTCTCATGAGGTCTGGAGTTGCCATTCCTTTGTACTTGGCAATAGGCATCCCAATGCTGAGGGCACCAATAAGATCCAACAAATCATTTAGCATGCATACATTTCTTCCTGCAAACATCATCCTAATAAACATCGCGGAGTGTCACTTGGCCCTCTTGTCTTGAATGCGACAATGTCTTTCAATTCAAGAGAATCAAGAGGACATCACCTAAACAAGGGGCATGTAAGCTGCTCTGGTTGGTTTGGGATCATTTATGTCAACCAGGGGCATGTCAGCTATCCTATGGTTAACCACACTGAGCCAGTACTTGACCAAGGGCATGAAAGCCGCTCTGATTGGTTAAGAGTCATCCATGTCTGCCAAGGGCATGTCAGTTGTCCTATGGTTAGACGCTTTGATCCATTTCAACCAGGGGCATGTCAGCTGTCTTATGGTCACACACTCTAGGCCAATGCTCGACCAGGGGTATTTCAGCTGCTCTACAGGTTAAAGATCCCCAGCGATCGGTCGGAAGGCGCGATCCCAGTTCCCCAAGTCTGTTGTCCTTATCTCATTGCTTGGTTAGAGCCAGTTGGTAACCAGGACCTTCTCTTAGGGTTGCACACGTGATTTGGTCTTTTCAACTCCTCTAGCTACAATCTTCAGTTCTGGGAGATCGTCTACCCTTTCTGAAGAGTCTCGAGCCAGGAAAGCTGAAGTGCCTTTCAGATCATGGGGTACCCCACAATGGTTGTGCCTGCACAGTGCTCAGATGTTCTCCAAGCTTGGATCAAACAGTTAACTGAAATTGACTGCGACAAGCTACGGATTTGGGGAATCTCCACAAAGCTTCTTGATATCGTAAAGGTGGTGGTTTCCCGATACTTTCTGTGTGCAGCAGCCCGATTCTGGAAACCGTCTCATCATGTTTTCCGCTTTGGGAGAATCGAACTGACCCCAACCCTGGAGGAAGTACACAGAATTTGTTGCCTACAGAAGTTCCAAGGACCCACAGTGTTCATGCGGCGAGACGGGTATTCCTCAGTCTTGTGCGAGCTAACTGGCCTATCAACTAGCGAATGTGGTTGACTACTCATTTGTACCGATGGACTGTCTCCTATGTTGAAGTTGGCTTACTTTGACAAAGTAACTGGAATGCGTGCCTCTCTAGGTGATGAGTTGTGGTTGAAAGGCTTTGTTGTCCATTTCTTGGGAGAGTTAATCTTCAGCCATGGTCAAATGATTGTAAGCATCGAAGTTGCCGAGATTGCCTTGGCAGTTGTCACCCAGCAGATGGATCTGGCTCCAGTTATCCTAGCATAAACTTATCAGGCGCTAGATTCGTTCATTGCGGCGCTACCGGCACTTCTACGGCTGTGGAGCTTTTGTACAAGTATGGATGGCTGCACATCTGGGTGTAGCAGTCTTGTGCCCACAACGATCAGCCTTTGAGTCCTACTGCCAAAGTGGCCATGCGCGCACGCTCACCTCAGTTCAGAAGGAGTACGAGCAATTACAAAGCCTGACAGAACAGAAAATCATATTGCACATTATTCCATCAGTTTCTTGCAACTATAAAGCATTCTTCAATACAACAGACATGCGGCTTATCGTCCTGTCGGGATTGACTGGTGGAGTGGAATATCACCCAATCTGTGTGATGCGGCAGTTCAGTTACCAGCAAGATGCCTTTGTTCAGGAACAAATGCCAGCACGATTCAAAGAATACCCCCTGAGCTCCTACAATCCGACTAGCGAGCTATCTCACTTGCTCAGTGGCTCCATACGGTCAAAAGATCTCGCAGCCAGAGAAGGAAAGAGTTGCACAGCATATTATGAAGACGAAATCGAAGAAACCTAGCCAATCTGCAGCACCGCCTCGAGTCGTATGCTCTTTGGCAAAACCTCGAGCTCCACGAGATCCAAAGATGATGAAGATTCTTAACATTCACATCATGTTGTTGGTTCTTTGCAAGCTGAAGTACATGTAAACATTCCATTGACTCTGATATTAAAATTTTTCAGAACATTTATGGCCAGCATGATTGATTGATCATGGTTGATGCGGAACGAAGATCGCCACCCTGACAACATGTGCAAAGCTAGTGCCAGATTCTACTTCCTTTTTCCTGTCGACTTGGCACTGGGGACCACCCAGATAATAGCCGAGTATGTCATTTTATTGCCCCAATCTGGACGAAGGAAGTCTTCACAACTTCTATGTCAGAATGGGTGGCATGTTCTTTTACATTTGAGATTTTCCCATCCACGGTCCGTACCAATCGGATGGATCCTGGTGTTCCTTTTACATTTGGGATTTTCCTATCCACGATTCGTTCCAATGGGACGAATCCTGGTGTTCCTTTACATTTTGAGATTTTCCTATCCACGGTTCGTTCCGAAGGAACAAATCCTAGTGTGATTTGCCCATCCATGGTTCGTTCCAATGGAACGGATCCTAGTGTTCCTTTACATTTTGAGATTTTCCTATCCACGGTTCGTTCCGATGGAACGAATCCTGGTGTGATTTTCCCATCCACGATTCGTTCCAATGGAACGAATCCTAGTGTGATTTTCCTATCCACGGTTCGTTCTAATGGGATGGATCCTGGTGTTCATTTACATTTTGAGATTTTCCTATCCACAGTTCGTTCCAATGGGACGGATTCTAGTGTTCGCTTACATTTTGAGATTTTCCTATCCAAGGTTCGTTCCAATGGAACGAATCCTGGTGTGATTTTCCTATCCACGGTTCGTCCAAATGGGACGGATCCTGGTGCTCCTTTACATTTGAAATTTTTTCCTATCCACAACTCATTCCAATGGAACGAATCCTGGTGTGATTTTCCTATCCACGGTTTGTTCCAATGGAACGAATCCTGGTGTTCTTTTACATTTGCTTTTTTCCTATCCACGGTTCGTTCCAATGGGACGGATCCTAGTGTTCCTTTACATTTTCAATTTTCCTATCCATGGTTTGTTCCAATGGAATGAATCCTGGTGTGATTTTCCTATCCACGGTTCGTTCCAATGGAACGAATCCTGGTGTGATTTCCCTATCCACTGTTCGTTCCAATAGGATGGATCCTGGTGTTCATTTACATTTGAATTTTCCTATCCACGGTTCGTTCCAATGGAACGAATCCTGGTGTGATTTTCCTATCCACGGTTTGTCCCAATGGGATGGATCCTGATGCTCCTTTACATTTGAAATTTTTTCCTATCCATGGTTCGTTCCAATGGAACCAATCCTGGTGTGATTTTCCTATCCACGGTTCGTTCCAATGGGACGGATCTTGATATTCTTTTACTTTTGTAATTTTCCTATTCACGGTTCGTTCCAATGGGACGGATCCTGGTGTTCCTTTACATTTTCAATTTTCCTATCCACGGTTCGTTCCAATGGGACGGATCCTGGTGTTCCTTTACATTTTCAATTTTCCTATCCACGGTACGTTCTGATGTAACGAATCCTGGTGTCCTTTTACTTTTGAATTTTCCTATCCATGATTTGTTCTATTAGGATGAATCCTGGTATCCTTCATTTCACCTTTGGTTTTTTGTTTACTTCCCCGTGGGCTGGTAGCCCAAACTACCTAGATGACTTCCATGATCAGTCATTTTCTGGTGCTTTTTTTGACAGGTGCGATAACCAGTCATGTCTCTTAGGAGCTGATTGGTCGTCAGCTTGTCAGTGCTTTGTTTTTGTTCCTCTGTTTTGCTTCGGTTGTGGCGGCAAGACCTCTGGTATGTTTTCTGGCTAGTGGCTAATTGTCGGTGGTTAATTCTTGTATGTGGTTTCATGTAGGGTGTCTTTGTCAACCCTGAGCATCGGTCTCTGTTCTACTCGACCTCTGACCTCACTCAGGGAGGGGCATCTGTAGACACCCCAATTTTCTGATTTTACAGGATAGAGATGTGGTGATTGAGCTCTAACTCTCATTGGGCCCATTTACTTCATGGAAACCCACTTGGGCCCAGGAAGGCCCACATAGGCCCATTAAATCTTAATTGAGCTTACTTGAGCCCACAAGACTTATTTGGGCCCATTTAACTTTTTTTCGAACCCATTTAGCCCCATTTGGGCCCATAGGGGCCCACAATGCCCACATAGGCCCATTAAGCCCAATTGAGTCCACCTTTGCCCCAAAGCCCGTGAAGGCCCTTTAGGCCCATGAAAGCCCATCAAATCCACCAAGGCCCACTTAGGCCCATGAATCAACCCATCATTCAACCTATGTCTTCTTCTTATTCTCCCAAAATAAAACTCAACAGTCAATGCATTTCTTCCCATTCTCCTCACGAACCAACCATTGAGATGATCCCTCCATGAATTCATCAATCCAATAGCCCATCCTCTTCAGCCCACTGATCCAACAAGTTGGAGCTGCCCCAGCCATTGGATCAACCGTCGCCAGAGGAGCTCAGATCGCCGTTCATCTCATCGGTGAGCAAGGGACAAGATGGAGGTGCGTGGGGGACAGTCGTGGTGCTAGTTGGTTATGAGATGTCGGGTTTCTGTTGCAGTTTGTTACGGTTGTCGTTCCGGATTGTTGGGTTCACCTATAAAGGGAGGTAGAAGTAGTGAATGGGAATAGGAGAAAAAGGCCTAGACCGCACGAGAGAGCAAAGAGTTGAGAGTGAGAGAATTCCAGAGTGAGAGGAGCGTCTGCGGGGAGGAGAAGTAGTGGGTTCCAGAGCTCCAGCGAAGCATCTCCAGCCAGGTACACCCCCTGATCCCTCCTAGCTGTTAAATTCTTAGTCCTCTAGGTCTCTTTCTCTTCCTGGAGCAGTACCAGGGCATCCAGAGTGATCCCCTGGTCGGAGAAGCTCCATTGTGTCTCGCCATCGCCATTCTCTAGCGACAGAGGTGGGGGGGTGATCCAGGAAACGTCCTGGGACCCTGATCTTTCTCTCCACCTTCCCTGGCCTCCCTGGTGCTTCACTGCCCCTTGGATCGCCGCTTCATCGCTCCCAGTAGCCAGTACGCCGCTCGCTGGAGGAACGCACCATTCTTGCCGTCGCCGAAGAAGACGACGGGATCGAGTAGAGCAGCACGAGCCTCCAGCCCCCCATGCTGCTCCGAGCTCCCACAATCACTCCACGACGTTCCCTAAGCACTCCGAAACCTCCAGGATCGCGCCCTGACCACTAGAGCACCGCAGCAACCGAGCTCGCCAGAGACAGACCGTCGACGACTGACACAGCCCCCCTGCCGCTCCATTCAATTCCAGGAGAGGGGAGGGGGTTCCTCCCGACGCCCCGAAGCCCTCTGGACCACCGGATTGCAGCGTCGTCACCTCGAGCACCTCCAGCCTCCTCGGGTATGTCGCCGGAGCAGCCCCGATGGCGAGCGAGGTGGGAGGGTTGACCCAGCCGTCAGGATTTCGATCCACTCCATTGGATCCTCCTCTTTTTCTTCCTTCTTCCCGTGGAATCTGATCTAAGATCAGACCACGGGAGGGCCTCTTTCAGCCCCTCTGATGGTCGCCGGCGGCGGAGCTCCGTCGCCTCCACCATCGTATTCTTTTTAAATAAAAAAAAGCATAAAAGCTTTTTTTAATAAAATTCGAAAGTTTTAACTCTTCTTACATTTAGGTCCTTCTGAAATTACTTTTCGGTCCTTTTATTACATATAGGTCATTCAGTCATTTTTCTTAAATCTTTTGAAAAAAATTTTAACTGAAAATATTATATGTTTTACCCTGAACATTTAAAATAATGTTTTCTGAGTTTAAAATTTTAATAAAAGCCCTCTAGAGTTTTTAAATGTATTTTTTTTCAGGCAAATTGCATAGAAGACCTTAGATTTCCTTGGAATTTTTCTCACAGTTCATTTTTTACTGCGAAAATTGCATATCAGCCCTTACACTTCTCACAATGCTTCTGAATGCTCATTTTTGATCGTTTATTTGCATGTAAGCCCCTGCATTCCTTTGAAACTCGCTGGAAAGTTATTTTTGTTGGCTAAATTGCACTTTAGCCCACATGATTCTCTGAAACTTTTCTGGATGCATGTTTTTGCTGGTTAATTTGCATTTAGACCCCTGGACTTTGCAGAAACTTTCCAGAATGCACATTTCTTTGGTTTATTTGCATTTAAACCCTTGGACTTTTTTTGAAAACTTTTCTGAAGCATGATTTCTCAAGGTAAATTGCACATTAACCCTCTATCTTTACTGAAATTCTTCTAGATGCTTTTTTCTACTGGGCAATTTGCAGTTTAGCCCCTGTACTTCTCTGATTTTACTTTGATTACCTATTTTCAGGGGTAAAATGATCGTTTTGCCCCTGAAACTTCCTAGATCATTTCTAAGACATTTTTCTTGCATTTTTATCCTGATTTTGTGCAGAATAGATTTAAATGCATGCTTTAGTGGTAAAATTGCATTTTGATTCCTAGGAAACTTCATTTTGACTAGAATTGCACATTTGACCCTAGAATTCTTCATACTTGCATAGAATGTGTTTTCCTATGTATTTTTTGATGATTTGGGCTTTTGAACTTCAGTTTTCCTCAGAATTTGGGCTTTTTGCACAAAACCCCCTGGAGTTTTCATATTTGCACTCACACTTGCATTTTGCACATCTTTCCACACAAGTTTTCTTGTCTTTTCCTTCCTTGCTTTGTGCATGCTTTTCTAGCTTGTTCCGAGCTTTGTTTTCTCGTCGTTTCCCGGTTTTCGCCTTTAGATTTGTTTTGGCTTTCCATCTCCCGAGGGCGTACAGTAAAAGGCTTGTCAAAGCCGACATTGTCCCGAAATGAGGATTATTTTCCCCTTTTTGATTTTCTCGAATTTATCCTAATTTCTGCTGTTTTGCGAGACGCTTTCCGAGAATTTCTCGATTTTCACGATTTTCCTCATTGTCCAAGGACGTACAGTAAAGCGGCATTAACAATGCCTACATTTGACCCTCGGATTAACTTTTTCCCTTGATTCCCTTTCTTTGCTTTGATTTTGCATGTTTTTAGTCGTCTTCATGCATGAGCATATAGAATAAGCAAGCATACATTTAGCAGACCATTGACAGTAGGAAACCTAGAAAGACCGAGTTTTCTCTGGCACATGGGGGTGCCTAACCCCTTCTTCATGCGTAACCAGAATCCTTACCCTTTCTCTGGCCCGCATTCATTTGTGCATTGTCCATTAGGCACGGAGCACACGCATACATTCTGCATTTTGCTTTGTTTCTTGATTTTCTTGTGTTTGTTTTGGTTTTCCTCGCCTTTCCATTAAAAGACTAGGTGGTGACTCCTTTCCTTATCCTTTTTGTCTTCCCTTTGTGTTTCCGGGTGTAGTCTCTTCCTCCGGATTTACCATTTTCGCCGTGACCATATCGGATCTCCTCGTGTGTTTCCGCACACTGAGTAGTAGGAGAGTCGAGCAAGGGTTCCACCGGCATGGTCACAGTAGTAATGAATTTGTCATCCAAGAAGTAGTTAGTGGCAAAACGTAGAGCGGAAAGGTGAACTAGCTGACCAAGAAGTGGTTAGTGGCAAAACGTGGAGCAGAGTAGCAAAATTGCCAACCAAGATGTGATCATTGACAGATCGTTGAATCGAGCGATGAACATGCCTATCAAGAAGCGATCAGTGGCAGAACGAGTAGTGCGGTGATCTTACCAACTGAGATGTGGTCAATGGCAGAACCCATGTGGAGTAGCGATCTTGCCAACCAAGAAGCGGTTAGTGGCAGAACGTGAGTGGAGAGATGAACTTGCCAATCAATAAGTGATCAGTGAAAGACCACAGAGTGGAGCGGCAAACTTGCCAATCAACAAGTGGTCTGTGGAAGAACGCAAAGCGAAGCGGTGAACTTACCAACTGAGAAACTGTCAGCATAAGAATGCAAAATAGAGCAACAATCTTCCCAATTGAGAAATGGTCAGTGGCAAAACATGGAGAGAAGCAGTGAACTTGCCAATCGAGAAGTAGTCAGTGGTAGAACACAGAGTTGAGCAACGAACTTGCCAATCGAGAAGCAGATAGTGGCAACATACAAGACAACGATGATCATGCTAATCGAGAAGCGGTCGATGGCAAAACGTGGAGCAAAGCAGCGAACTAGCGAATCAAGAAGCGAGTGGTGGTAGATCGCAAAGTAGACTAACGAACTTGCCAACTAAGAAGCGGTTGGTGGCAAAACATAGAGAGGAGAGGCGATCTTGCCAATCGAGAAGTGATGGGTGGAAAATTGCAAAGCAAAGTAACAAACTTGCCAATCTAAAAGCGGTCAGCGATAGAACACAAAACAAAGCTATGATCTTGCTAATCGAGAAGCAATCGGTGGCAAAACATGAAGCGAAGCGGTTAACTTACCAACCGAGAAGCATTCGGTGGTAGAACGCATAGCAATGCAGCGAACTTGCCAACCAAGAAACGAACAGTGGTAGAACACAAAACAAAGCAATGATCTTGCCAACCGAGAAGCACTTGATAGCAAAATGCGGAGTAGAGCAACAAACTTGCCAACTGAGAAGTGGTTGAAGGCAAATCGTAGAGCGGACTAGCAAGCTTACCAACCAGGATGCAGTCGATGGCAGAACACGGAGCAGAGTGGTGATCTAGCCAACCGAGATGTGGTCAATATGAGAACACAGAGCGGAGTGGTGATCTTGCCAACCGAGGTGCAGTCGGTGATTGGCAAGGAAAACAATTCTCATCAAACCTAACATACCTAGCAATAATCATTTTATTTGAATTCAGATTATAGCACTTATAGGCATGATGTGAAGGACTATAACTTAAGAACAAATGAGATAGTGAACGAAATTGAAGTTTGTGAGTGTTATTGGGCCTGAGAAGAGGAAAACACTTACAGCCAAAGACTTTGAGGAAACTATAATCAAGTCTTTTGTTGAATAACCTTGGAAAAGGAGACAAATGGCTAAGTGAAGGAGAGGGAAGTACATTAATCAAATAAGCTGCTGTTTGAAAGGCATGATCCCAAAATTTCAAAGGGACTCCATTATGTGCCAACAAAGCCAAAGCTATCTCTATTAAATGCCTATTCTTCATTTCAGCGCATCCATTCTGTTTATGAGTGTATAGGACACTGATCCTGTGCTCAATTCCCAAAACTTTGAGTTCTTCATGTAACCTTCTATATTCACCTCCCCAATCTGATTGCAAAGACTTAATTTCAGCCTTGAATTGCACCTTCACATAGTTTCTAAATTTTTGAAAGACATAATAGACTTCTGATTTGAGTGTGAGTGGAAATATCCATACAAACTTACTGTAATCATCAATAAAAGAGACCACATATTTGTACCATCTGAAAAAAGTCACAGGAGAGGTCCACACATCAGAAAAAACCAATTCAAAAGCTTTATTGTTGATGGAATCAGTATAGTATAATGGCAATCTATGGCTCTTAGCTTGCATACAAGAATAAAAAACAGAATCTTTCTTATTTTTGATACAAGGAAGATGAAAAGTAGCTACAACTCTCTTTTAACTATATCAAAATTACCATGTTCCAGCCTAGAGCGTCATATCTGAAAAGAGACTCTTTCTACTAAATAAACTAAAGGTGGCCTATTGCTAGCTGACTTCTTTAGTGGAATTCCATATTGGCCTTCTTTAAATGATCCTTTGAGAAACACCATCCCCATTTGCTAATCCTTAATATGAACATGATATGGAAAGAATTCAATACTCACACCATTATGAAGTGCAAATTTATGAACAAATAAGAGATTCTTGATAATGTCAAGGACATGTAGAATATCTTTAAGAGTAAAAATAGTGTGAGGAGAAGAAAACTTAAAAGAGCCAATTTTTGAGATGGAAAGACAAGTGCCATTTCCAATCTTTACTTCATCACCTCCAACATACTCTTATGATATATCCAAATTATGCAATGAAATGGTGATGTGATGAGTTGCCCCAGAGTCTGCCAACCAATTCTGATTATTGATGCTAGCATAAGAGGCTTCTACCATATTTGCAATTGGTGTAGCATGATTGTATCTCTAATAACATGTCAGGGCTAAATAATTTAATCTCCCACAGATTTGACATTACACTAAAGCCACACATTGTTTCACTTGATTCTTGTTGCTTCTTCCTCCTTCATATTGGCCTCCTCTTCCTAATCTGCCACCACAAAACTAACTTCTACCTTAAGTCCCTGTATTACTCATAGTCTCTTTGGACACATAATTAGTAGATATATCAAGTAATGGTTGATTTCGTTTCAACCGTTGTTCATGACTCAACAAGAGACCAACCAATTCATCATATGATACAGGAACAATTCTTGAAGTAACTATATGTAGACACCCCAATTTTCTGATTTTGCAGGATGGAGATGTGATGGCTGAGCTCAAACCCCCAAGCCCATTTGGACCCATTCAGTCCTAATTGGGCCCATGTGGGCCTGCAAGGCCCACATAGGTTCATTAAACCCAATCTGAGTCCATTTTGGCCCATCAAATCTATTTAGGCTTGTTTAACACTTTTTAAGCTCATTGGGCCCACCTAAACCCATTTGGGCCCATGTGAGCCCACAAGGCCCACATAGGCCCATGGAGGCCCATGAAGCCCACTTAGGCCCATTGAGCCCAAATGAGTCCACCTTGGCCCAAAGCCCATAACATCAACCAACATTTCAGTCCAAATGAAACCAACATTTTATTCATCTATATTAAACCATTTCTTCCTTTCATTTAATCAAAATTGGCCAAAGTCACACCACATCCCACTAAACCCATTTTCTCTTCACCAGACTTCATGAATTCAGCCTGAATCCTCCCCTACTGAGTTCAGCCCAGCTCGAGCCTCATCAATCCAGCATCACAGAGTAGCCTCAGCCGTCCAATTAGCCATCACCGAAGCTCTGAATCGCTGTTGATCTCCTGCCGGCAGCCAAGGGGGCAGGAGGGGACAGCGGTTTGGGTTGTTTGTTAATCTGTTAAGTGGGGCACCAAGTTGGCTAGAGAGTGGGGCAGGTTTGTCGGCCAGGCTGTTACGAGTGGGAGATTCTGTTATAGGTTTTTTTGTTGGGTTCACCGATATAAAGAGGAGGCCACACACATTCAGAGAAGAGAGACACCCCGAGACCACTCGAGAGAGAAAACTGAGAGCGATAGAGAGAGAACCAGAGTGCCAGAGCGAGGAGAGCACAGCAGAGGAGCAGAGAGCCAGTGTCGCTCCCAGAGCTCCGACGACGATCTCCAGCCAGGTACACACCTTAACCTCTCTTAATTTCCTGAATTCTAGTCTTCCTGCCATCCTCTCTCTTTCTGGAGCGGTTCCAAGGGATCCAGAGCTATCCCTTGGCCTCCGGAGCTCCTCTGTGCCCCGCCGTCGCCGATTCTCGGGCGACAGAGGTGGGGGGGACAATCCAGGAAGTCTCCTGGACCCCTGAGCCCTCTCTCCTCCTCTCTGGTCTTCCCAGAGCTCGTCGTGCCCTGCCGTTGCCGTTCCGCCACTCCCAGCAGCCCGCGTGACGCCCGCTTGAATAGCGCTCTGATCCCGCCGTCGCCAGAGAAGACAACGAGATCCAGATCATCCAGAGCAGCCTCCCGCGCTCCTCCGTTGGTCCAGACACCATCCTTCATGCCCCGCAAGCACTCCTAAACCTTTCGATCCACGTCGCGAGCCCCCGATCGTCCCAGCAACGCCGCTCGCTGGAGGAAGCCGCGGCGGCAACGGTCAGGCCACCACCTCGCTCCACCAACCTTCGCGCCGCTCCGAAAGGGTCCCTGCAGCATCCCGCAGCCACCAGGAGCCTTGGAATACCACTCCTTAGCCTCCAGAGAGCTCCTTCTTCCCCTATGTCGTCGCTGGAGTACCTCGACGGTGAGGTAGGTGGGGAGGTCGTTCCAGCCGTTGGTCGCCCCATCCAGTCCGTTGGATGTGTTCCTTGCTTCTCCCTTTTGCTTCCCGTGGGGTCTGATCTTAGATCGGACCACGGGAAGGCTTTGTTTGCCCTTCTCCGGCGGTCGGCGGCGGCGAGCTCCGTCGCCGGCGACCGTCGTTTCTTTTTCATTTTAAAAACTTTTAAATAACTTTATTTTAAATAAAATCTGGAGTTTATGTTTTTCTTGCAAATAGGTCCTTCTGGAATTACTCTTTGGTCCTTTTATTACATATAGCGCCTGCAATCATTTTTCTAAAATGTTTCGAATAAAGTTTTAACTAAAAATATTACATGTTTTACCCTGAACATTTGAAATAATGTTTTCTGAGTTTAAAACTTTAATAAAAGCCCCTAGAGTCTTTGAAACATATTTTCTCGCAGACATTTTGCTAAAACGACCCTGCACTTTCTTAAAAACTTCCTGGAAGTTCATTTTTCTGTAAAAATTGCATAAATGACCTTGATCTTCTTCAAAATGTTTCTGACAGTTCATTTTTACAGTAAAAATTGCATAAAAGCCCTTACATATTTCAAAAACTCACTGGATAGTTGTTTTTCATGGTTTAATTGCATGTTAGCCCTCATACTTCTCTAAAACTTTTCCAGAAGCATGTTTTCATTGGATAAATTGCATTTAGGTCCCTGTGTTTTACATAAAACTTCTAGAAGGCTTGTTTTGCTGTGAAAATTGCATAAAACTCCCTGAATTTGTTTTAAAACATTCCAGAAGCTTGTTTTCATGGTTTAATTGCATTTTAACCCTCTGTTTTTACTGAATTTCTTCTGGATGCTTTGTTTGCTGGGTTATTTGCAGTTTAGCCCCTGAACTTCATTGATTTTACTCTGATTGCCTATTTTTAGGGGTAAAATGACCATTTTGCCCCTTAAACTTCCTGAATCATTTCTGAGCCTTTTTTCTTGCATTTTTACCCAGATTTATGCTGAATTGATGTGCATGCATGCATTAGTGGTAAAATTGCATTCTGACCCCTAGAGAACTTCATTTGATTAGGAATACACATCTGACCCCAGATTTCTTCATACATGCATGGAATGTGTTTTCCTATGTGTTTCTCGATGATTTGGGCTTCCGGACTTCGATTTTCCTCGGATTTGGGTTTTTTACACAAAACCCCTTAGAGTGTTCAGATTTGCACACACACTTGCATTTTGCATACTTTTCACATCTTTTCGCACGGTTTTTCCCATCTTTTTTGCCTTGCTTGGTGCACGCTTTCTAGCTTTGTTCCGAGCTTTGTTTTCTCCTCGTTTTCCGTATTTTTCATTTGCTTTGGTTTTCCATCGTCCGAGGGCGTACAGTAAAAGGCTTACAAATCCGACATGGTCCCGAAACAAGGATTATTTTCCCTTTTTTGATTTTCTCGGATTTATCCCAATTTTCGCTGTTTTGCGAGACACTTTCCGAGAATTTCACGATTTTCACGATTTTCCTCATCGTCCAAGGGCGTACAGTAAAGCGGCATTAGCAATGCCTACATTTGACCCTTGGATTAACTTTTTCCTTTGATTTCACTTCTCCTTTATTCGGCATGTTTTTGGTCATTTTCACGCATGAGCATATAGAATAAGCAAGCATACATTCATCAGACCATTGACAGTAGGAAACCTAGAAAGACCGAGTTTTCTCGGGCACATGGGGGTGCCTAACCCCTTCCCCATGCGTAACCAGAATCCTTACCATTTCTCTGGCCAGCATTCATCTTGCATTATCCATTAGGCACAGATCACACATGCATCTTTGCATCTTGTTTGCTTTCTACCTTTTTGTGTTTTTGGTTTTCTTCGTCTTTCCATTAAAAGACTAGGTGACGACTCCTTTCCTTATCCTTTTGTCTTCCCTTTGGTGTTTCTAGATCTCTTCTCTTCCTCCAGATTCACCATTTTCGCCGTGACCGTGTCGGATCTCCTCGTGTGTTTCCGCACACCGGAGTACGTTGGAGAACCACGCCTAGGGGTTCCACCAGCATGGTCACACTATATAATCAAAATCACGACCTAAACCATTAAGGACTGATAACACCAAATCATCATCACCAAACTAATACCTAGCACTATTGAGACCCAAAGCAAGACTCTTTGCATGATACATATACTCTGTAAGTGATTTTTCATCCTTTTTAAGAGCATCTAACTCAATTTTATATTAAAATACTCAAGCTTTAGATTTAGTAGCAAAATACTTCTTAAGAAAGACCCAAACTACTCTCAATATTACCTAATCAATCAATTGAAACCCAATCTCCTCAGAAGCAGAGGATACGAACCAACTGAGAACTAGTTGATCCATTTTATGCCAAACTAGGTAGTCAAGGTTATGAATAACACTCGTATCATCACCTTCAGTTACCTTGATCAATGGTGCTGGACTTGGACATGTTTCATCCACAATACCTATCAACTCAAAAGCATTAAGCAATGGGATGAACTGAAACTTCCAAAGTGCAAAATTCGAATCCATGAGCTTATGCGATACACTATGTTGTTTTGCTGAAAGAGTAACACCACACGAAAAAGACCCAACCATTCTTGTAGACACACTTGAAGTCGTACCAGCTCCTATGAAACCAGCTCTTGTGTCCATCACAGCCAAGACACAGCTCCACAGCACTCAACAATAGATCAAACATCACAATGCTCTGATACCATGTCAGAATTCCTTCAGGGTAAACAGTAGAGAAGCAAGCAGAGACAAGGAGGAGGAGGAGAAAGAAGAAAGGAAAATAGTAGAGAAGAAGTATATGGTCGAGAATGTGTAATGGCAAACTTACTCATGCATTACACTATTCATTTATTTATATATATGTTGGTTACAAACATAGCAACTTTCTAACGAACTCTTCATCAACCACTAATATCATGACACATAGATCACTAGTATCATGACATATGGATTTGTTGCAACAAACTTAACCACTTCCTATTACATACTAACAGTGAGGAGTGTGGTAACATACATGTGGGTGCTTGAATTTGCTGATGCATAAGAGATGGATAGATAGCATGTTGTACAGTGTAGGGTGCAGAATATGGGCGCAGCAGCTGTTGCACCGGCATAGTCTCATGCAATGGGCTTTGTGGGTGCTATGCTCCTACCAATCCAAGGGATTAGCCACCAGGTAATGGAGTCATATATTGTGCAAGGTGTTGTGGCAGTACAAGAGGCAAAGATGATGCTCTCATTGCAAAAGTTGTGAGGTACTAGGGTGATGGTAAGGGCAGAAGTGTAGTGGGGTGAACCTGCAAAGCTAAAGTGAGCTACACCAAGACCTCAAGGGTCACAACAGGAAAGACCAAAGCAAGACCAAGAGAGAAGGCCATGCACTGCAGCTTCTGTACCAAAGCTATCAGATGCTGAGCTTGCATGACAGGTGTAGACACCCCAAATTTCCAATTTTGCAGGATAAGGATGTGGTGGCTGAGCTTGAACCTTGGTTGAGCCCATTTGGGCCCACAAGCCCATTCTAGGCCCATTTAATTCATGGAGACCCAATTGGGCACGTGAAGGCCCACTTAGGTCCATTAAGCCCATTTGGGCCCACAAGCCCATTCTAGGCCCATTAAAGCCCACTTGGGCCCATAGGCGCCCACATAGGCCCATGGAGGCCCATGAAGCCCAAAGTCCACAATGGCTCAACCCACATTTGAACTTCTTCCAAAACCAAGCTCCTTCATCCCTTTCCATCCAGATTTAAACCCAATAACCATATTCATTTTCTTTCCCCTTCATTTACCTAAGTTTTCTCCTACATAATAACCAAAAATTCACATTCTTCATGCACCCACTGAACCCACTCCAATCCAACAGCCAGCCACTGGATCACTCCACCGCCACAACCGCTAGATTACCGTCCATCATGTTGGCAGCCAAGGGAGCAAGGAGGGGACAGTGGTTACCAGTCTGTTACGACTTGTTGCAATTCTGTTTGGGTTCAGCTATAAATGGAGAAGCAAAGCTCACGATTCAGGGGGTTACACGGATTCCAGAACTTTTGCTCCACCGCAGAAGACAATTCAGAGCGAGAGAGAGAGAACCAGAGTGCCAGAGCTTGAAGCAGAGGAGCGGAGCCAGTCGCCGTTCCATAGCTCCAGCGAGTCAACTCCAGCCAGGTACACACAGATCCTCTCTTATTTGCCTGAATTGTAAATTTCTAGGCCTTCCTTCTCATCCCGGAGTGTTTCCAAGGGATCCAGAGTGATCCCTTGGCTAACGGAGCTCTGTCATGCCTAGCCGTCGCCAAACTCCAGCGACAGAGGTGGGGGGGCAATCCAGGAAGTTTCCTAGACCCACGAGCCCTCTCTCCTCCTTCTCTGGTCTTCCCAGAGCTCATTGTGCCCCGCCGTTGCCGTTCCGCCGCTCCCAGCAGCCCGCGCGACACCTACCGGAGTAGCGCTCTAATCCCGTCGTCGCCGGAGAAGACGACGGGATCCAGAGCATCCAGAGCCGCCTCCAGCCTCCCATGCCCCTCCAATGGTCCGGAAACCATCCTTCATGCCCCGCAAGCACCCCGGAGTCCTTGGAGCCGCGCCACGACCACTGGATCGTCCCAGCCACGCCGCTTGCCGGAGGAAGCCGCGGCGGTGACAGTCGGGCCTCCACCTCGCTCCACCAACCTCCGTGCCGCTTTGGAGTAGTCCCGATGCCTCCCTCAGCCCTCCAAACGCCGCACCGCAGCCCCAGCAAGTCCCCTTCTTCCCCGTGGTCGTCGCCGGAGCAGTTCGACGGCGAGTGAGGTGGGGGAAGCGCCTCCGCCGTCGGGGGCCACATCCAAACCGCTGGATGTCCTCCACTCGTCACCTTCTTGCTTCCTATGGGGTCTAATCTGAGATCAGACCCCGAGAGCCTCCCCCTTTGCTTCCTCTGATGGTCGCCGGCGGCAAGCTCCGTCGTCGGCGACCGTCGACCCTTTTTCAGTTTTAAAAACATTTAAATTTTTATTTTGAATAAAATCTGGAGTTTATGTTTTTCTTGCAAATAAGTCCTTCTGGAATTACTTTCTGGTCCTTTTATTGCATATAGGTCCTGCACTCATTTTTCTAAAATGTTTCGAATAAAGTTTTAACTGAAA
>JAMKQA010010702.1:0-30910 GCA_024699735.1 Posidonia australis
TTAGGGTTTTATTGGATTTTAGGTTGATTTAAGTGGGTTTTAAGTGGATTAGGGTTTTTATTGGATTTTAAGTGGATTAAGTGTTTTATTTGTTTTTTAGTGGATTTTAATGGGGTAGTGTTTTATTATGTCAGGTGGGCTAGTGTGGATCTGATTGGGACCTATATGGACTAGGATTTTGGTGGTCGCGACCAGAGCATCAACCGGAGGAGCCTACTGCCAAATTAGCTCAAAATTAGGGTGTCTACACTTACCATTGTCTTTTTCGGCCGGTAAGTCCAAAACTTATCATTCTTCCTTTGGTCGGTAAGTCCGAAACTTACCATTCGCCTCTTTGGCTAGTAAGTCTGAAACTTACCATTCTCCCTTTTGGCCGGTAAGTCCGAAACTTACCATTCTCCCTTTTGGCTAGTAAGTCCGAAACTTGCCATTCTCCCTTTTGGTTGGTAAGTCCGAAACTTACCATTCTCCTCTTTAGTCGGTAACTCCGAAACTTACCATTCACCCATTTGTCCAGTAAGTCAGAAAATTACCACTCTCTCTTTTGACCGGTAAGTCTAAAACAAACCATTCTCCTCTTTGGCCGGTAAGTCCGAAACTTACCATTCTCCCTTTTGGCCGGTAAGTTCGATACTTACCATTCTCCCTCTTGGCTAGTAAGTCCGAAACTTACCATTGTCTTTTCCGACCGGTAAGTCCGAAACTTACCATTCCCCTGTTTAGCTGGTAAGTCCGAAACATACCATTCTCCTTTTTGGCCGGTAAGTCTGAAACTTACCATTCTCCCTTTTGGCCGGTACATCCGATACTTACCATTCTCCCTCTTGGCCAGTAAGTTTGAACTACCCAGATGACTTTCGTGACCAGTCACTTTTCGGTCGGTAAGCACTGTGAGTCTTGTTCAGTGCTTTTCTCGACAAGTGTGATAACCAGTCATATCTTTTAGGAGCTGATTGGTCGTCAACTTGTCATTTGTATTGGTTTCTCAGATGTTGGCTTCGACTGTGGCGTTCAGGGAGACTGGACAGGACTTCTGGTGGATTCACCGGCTGGTAGTTGGTTGCCATTAACTAACTCTTTCTTGCAGCTTCAAACAGGACATCTTCGTCAACTCCGAGCAATGATCTCCTCCTCCTAATCTCTTTCCCTTGTGAGAAGGGGTGGGTAGTCTCTGTTAACCCTGAGCATCGGTCTCTAGTCCATTCGTCCTCCGACATTGCTCAGGGAGGGGCATCATCCCATATGCTTGCAAATGGACAAAACCATAACAGGACTCAAACAAATCCTAAAACAACCTAAAAATTCTAGGAAAATCCAAAATAAACCATAAAAACTTTAGAAAACCCTAAAAAGTCCTAAAAACCCTAGGAAAACCATAAAAAACACAAATAAAGCCATAAAACCCTAAATAAACCATAAAAACTATAGAAAAACCCTAAAAAACTAAACAAAATCATAAAACCCTAGGAAAACCCTAAAAAACTAAACAAAACCATAAAACCATAGAAAAACCCTAAAAACCCCAACAGAACCCTAAAAATCCTAGGAAAACCCTAAAAAACCATAAAACCCTAAATAAACCCTAAAACCTAGGTTAAACCCTAATCCAGACCTTAAGCCCTAGTTTAAGACCTTAATTAAATTCAAAACCCTAATCCAAACCCTAAACCCTAGTTTAAGACCTAAATTAAATTCAAATCCCTAATCCAAACCTTAAACCCTAGGTTAAGACCTAAACCAAATACAAAACCCTAATCCAAACCCTAAAACCTAGGTCAAACCCTAAACCATAAGTCAGACCCCAACAACCTTAACCACTTCCCACTTTACTCCAGCAACCATAACCACTTCCCACTTCACTCCAACAACCATAACCACTTCCCACTTCTTCTTAACCGCCTTAACCACTTCCTATTTCTTCTTAACCACCTTAACCACTTCCCACTTCACCCAAACAACTCTAACCACCTCCCACTCTAACCATAACAACCAACCAAGCCATTTGGTAGCCTATAAATAGCCCCCATTTGCAAGTGAAAAGTTGGATTTGGGGAAAATTGAGAGGAGAGTCTTCCAAAGCTTTTTCTCCCAATCAGAGCAACTAGAGTGATCCTAGAGGACGGAGGAAGCTCGTGGAGGAGAGAAATTGGAGTTTTCAGCCATCTCTGACGAGCTCCGACGGCCTCCGGCGAGCTTCGACGGACGACTCCACTGCCAGACCAGGTATGCCCTTCACTGACTTCAATTCACATCAAAAATTCTCTCCTTGGTCTCCCTCTATCTCCCTTGATCGATTCCAACAGAGCCAGAGGTCTCCTCTGGTCAGAATCAAGAATCCTCGAGCACTTACGGGCATATTAAGCCTATTACGGGCACTTACGGGCAATGCCTCTCCGAGCATCCAAAAACACTCCACGGCACACCCCAAGCACTCCAGAGCCATCGAAGCCAAGCCACAAGCCCGGGATCACTTCCACAGCCGAGCTCGCTGGATTTAGAACGCGTAGCTAGGTCCGAGGATGGGAGGAGTGTCCCATTCTTGCTTCTAGAAGAGGGGAAATGCTCCACTCGTCGTCTCCAAGCTTCCTGGACCCCTAAGCGACGCGCCGCGGCCCTCTAGCAGCCTCCTTCTTCTCCAGCGCTTTCACCGAAGTGCCACGACGGCGAGGGAGGTGGGAGGCCCATTCCAGCCGTTGAACCCATGATCCTGACCACTAGATCCTCTCCTTCTCTTCTCCTCTTGCTCATTATGCCTTTTGATCTTCGATCAGGCTTTGGGATGCTCAATGTGCCCCCTGAGCTTTCTTAATATTGTTTTCCAAGCTTAAAAGTTTGACAAAAACCCCTAGAATTTCTTTTCATGCTATAAAGTCTAGCATTTTTGCATAAAAAACCCTAAGCTTTGTTGAAATGGTTCTGAATTCATATTTCTCTGGTTAAATTGCAGTTAAACCCTTGAGCTTCATTAAAATAACACTAAAAGCATATTTCTTTATCAAAATTGCAAGTTAAACATTGAGAATTCAAGTATTTGCTCAAATGTGACTTAAATTGCATTTTAGCCCCTGAATTTTACAGATTTCTCACTAAATGCATGGTTTCTAGGGTAAATTTACATGTCAGCCCTTGAAGCTTTCTGTTTTCAAACATGGACTCTTTTTCTTGCATATTTTACCTTGAATTTCCACAGAATTGCATTAAATACACGTTTTAATGGCAAAATTGCATTTTGACCCCTAAGAATCTTAAATTTGACCAAAAATGCACAGTTTTGCACATTTGACCCTAGATTTCTTCAAAATTACATGAAATGTGTTTTTCTATGTATTTTTGATGATTTAGCTTTAGAATTTTAATTTTCATTCAGAATTTGTTATTTTTGCACAAAAGCCCCTAGAATTCACATTTTTACAGCCGCATGCATTTTGCACATTTTGTTGTTGTTTTTCATGCATGTTTTCTCGTGATTTCTTCCTTACATTGTGCACGCATTTCTAACTCTTTTCATGCTTGGTTTTCCCATCGTTTTTTGGATTTCTTCCGACTTTCACGATTTTGACTTGATTTGGTTTTCCATTGCTCGAGGGCGTACATTAATAGGCTTAACAACTAAAATAGCATGTATGGAATCGATCAAGGGAGATAGAGGGAGACCTAGGAGAGAATCCTCGTGCACTTACGGGCACTTACGGAGAGACCTCCTGGATGTTGATTATTTTCCCCAATTTGATTTTCTCGAATTTCTTCGAGTCTTCGCTGATTTACGTGACACTTTCCGAGAGTTTTCATGATTTTCCTCATTGCCCATGGGCGTACAGTAAAGCGGCATTCTCAATGCCTACATTTGTCCCTCGGATTAACTTTTTCCATTTTAATGGCTTCTTAGAAATTTTAATGTATCTCCCCTTGGGTTGAAGACTTAGGGGTTCTATTTATAGAGTTTGGGGGTTGGAGATCTCGTCAAAGACGAGATATAAATCAAGGCCTAGGATGAATTGCTCTTGAAAAGGCAGAAAATCAAGATCTGTGCTCGTCGCCTATAGGAGAGGTGACAAAATCTTCAAGTAGCCACCTAGACAGGCGACAAGCCTTACGATTCTAATTTTGGCCTTAGGTGGTGAATCATCACCCAAAAGGCAATCAAATCTTCCACGTACACCAGTCGACGATACATGTGGCATCGAACAACTTAAATGGAATTATTAGCAAAATTAAGATCACAAAGTATCAAATTACGAATCCATTAGCAGTGTGAACACAATCAAATAATTCTCGTAATTAAGAGATATTTAAAATATATTTCCAAATCCAAATCAAACTTAAAATGTTAAGTACATTGAATTTGAAAATCAAACCTTCAATAATTACAAGAAAATATCAATTAAAATAAAGGATAAATCTAATTTAGTTTAGATTCGTAATTATCAAGATTTTTACATTTTATCTTTATTTTTTTAGCATTATCAAGAAATAAATATAAGCTATAATCTTAGAAAAGTGATAAATTATCATAGAAAGCTCATTTTTGTCAAATAAAGTTAAGTGATCTTTATTATCAAGTCATCCAAATTTCAATAATTTTTTGAAATTTTCTAGCATTTATAATGATTTATATGATATGCATAGATATTTAAATGTTGGAAAATTATAGAAATTATAATAATTATGGAAAAAATCATGATAATATTTATAAATATCCCTTATGTCATTAAGGCTCGAAATGACAAATTATATGAGAGAGAAGATTCAGAATTATGATTGCCTATTGAATAGACGCCTAAGATTCTGGTTGCCTATTAGAATGGCGACAAGCTATGTTGCCTATATAACTAACGACTAAGCTTGTCACTTTCACGATGGCAACATCCTGGTCTTTTACTGATTACCCCCTATCTTTTATCTTATTCCACAGAGATGCAATAAGAACCCAAAAAAAAATACAAAAATTCCATAGGAAAATCTAGAAAAGAGTTAGAGATCCTAAGCCGCGTAATCTAGGGTGCCTCAAGGGTTTCTATCCTAGGTGAACTTTGGGAAATGCAAAAATGCGATATCTACACCATTCTGATTTGATTGTATCCTGTGAAGCCATCCATGAATGACAACATCTTATGCCCTACATTATTGTTGACCAGAACATCTATGTGAAGTAGTGGGAAGTCATCCTTTCGGATAAGCTTGTTAAGGTCTCGATAATCTATTTACATGCAGACCCTACCATCTTTCTTTGGCACAAGGATGACGTTTGCAAGCCATTTTGGGTAGAGGACAACCATAAGGATGTTGACCTTGTGTTGCTTCATGATTTTTCTTTGAGTTTCAGAACCCATCGTGGTTGCAATCTTCAAAGTTTCTGCTTGATAGGCCTTTCACCTAGCATGTGTGGCAGTGTGTGTGTAACGATTGTCAAGTCGCTACCACTCAACCTAGCTACACAATTTTATTTTTCTTTTTATTTTTTTATTACAATTAAAAATTATGCTAATTATACAACTTACACTCAGCAGAAATAAATCTAATAAACCACAGAAATAAAACTAAACTAAATACTCACTAGAATCCCTAATGTATGGCAGCATGACTCCTCCTTTGTGCACTAGCAACTAATAGCTCCTATTCCTGCACTTACCAAAATAGAAATCTAAAGCACACTTGAGTGACCACTCAAATTTGTCAACCAACACACACCCCACCTAACAACTCAGCACACCACATTGAGAAAGCAGGTGTCACTACGCCACACACGAACATGCACAGGCATCCCACTTGGATGCTACAACACCGCAATGGGTAATCCACAATTGCCCAATAGGCAACAAAACAACAAAAGCATGCATTTAAAACCATTCTTTTCTTTTCTTTTTAAAATCATATGCATGCTCTTTAAAATCCTTTTATGCACAATCGAAATAGGCACCCCTACCAAATGAAGCCAAAAGCCACACAAGCTAATTCCACGCACTCTCTGTGCGGACTAGACAACCAATGGTGTCTGAATGCTCTCTATAGTATCCAAAATAATCACAACAATAACAAAACACAAGCTACAGAGCCTCTACCCTGCACCACGTGGTCCCCTCTGGACCCAAGCAACAACACCAAAGTCACAGAGCCACTACTCCCAAAACACAACAGCACACTAGAGCAACACCTACACTACATAGTCGCAATACCACAATCTCCTGTAGACCAAAACTACTAAGCCACTACTCCAAAACACCACACCACATTTGTGCAGCACCACAGCCCCTACTAGGCCCAAAAACCACAAGCAAACAACGTGTCATATTGTACGACTCCAAGCAGTCAAAACTAGCCACAAGCAGTTCACCAATGAGCCACCATGGCGTTAGCACTGCCACCAACAACCACCCTATGGAGGAGTCTGTATCCTATAGTCTCGCTACCTGTAGGACCCTCACAAGCTAATCCCACCTGGGAAAGCTGCTCACTCTTCCTGAGGAAGACGTCATGTCACTCAAGACGAACCATAGGGTATGTTCATCGGCATCCTTAACTCAGTACCCAGGACTAGGAGCATCACACCTCCACATCCCGACGGTACCCTAAACCACAATTACCAACTCAACAAAACACACCGACCTCAACCTAGCTAGTTGCTCACGACCCTAGGGGAATAATCCATCCCTAAAGGTGAACCCAAAGCCTTAGTCTCTTGGTCCCACAAAACCATCATACACTTGAACCTCACTCTAAGAAAATAGTTCATGACTCTAGAGGTATCACTCATCATTGGAAGCCGAACGAGAGCATCGGTCTCTTGGTCCCTAGAAATCCTTTTCCAAAATCATTTGCAAATCCATGCATTTCTCTTTTCAAAACTCTATAGAAAACCATTTCGAAAATCATTAAGTATCCTTTCAAACTCTCTCAAAACACCATGCCCATAATCAATACCAAAACCAAAATCAGAAAGCCACAATCCAAAACATAGCCTTGACAGCTTCTTTGTCAGGCCCATAAACCACACCTTGGGAGTGCTTGAGTTCCAGAGCACTTCGCTTGACCTACGACAACAACCCAAGCAAAACACCCAACAAAAGTGTAATCTGGGTATTATACTCACCTAGAAGATACCACACCAGAACAACCACAACCAGAACTCTATGCTCTGGCACCCTAGTGTAAGACGCCTACTGACTCATGTCCATTGAGAGCATAGCTAGATCAGAGTCAAACACCCAGTATAGTGCCATTGAATACTACATTCAGCACATCACACATAAAACCACACAAGCCCTAGACCAAGGGATGATGTCATGACTGCCAAAGTCCATTCTAAACCATCTAAGGAAAGGCCTATTATCTCCAAAATCATATCATCTTTTATTCTACCCATACCCTAGGTGGACTTTTGCTAATTCATTTTAGGCTAACCCTACAATCATTCTAATGATTGTCCTAATCATTTGTGTCATTATATTTATTACCTCAAGATTAATATATATATATATATATATTAATCAACACATCAAATATCTAAGTATAAGGGTCCAAGTCTGGTTCGGCAGACCAAAACATTTTGATCGACTAAACAAGGGATCAAGTCCCAATCAAAGGAGCCAATCGATATACCGAATATGTTCGGTATACTGAACCAGGGGCTCAGGGAAGGTCAACTCTAGAATTTGGCATACCAAGCCATAATAGTATGCCAAACAAGGTGATAGTAGGGCACTCCAAAACAGGACCCAAAACCCATTCCCTGCAAACAACACACCAAATCACACATGTAATATATCAAAGTGAAGATCTCAATGAATCTTCAAATCCAGGTAAGAAACACAGAGATCTATTTTGCGGATCTCAAGAAATCAACAAAAAACCACAAAGGGCTACCATTCACCCCACACAATAAATATGGCAATAAATAGCCCACAAAGCACAGTAAATTCAATAAAAATCACCACAATTACTAACACACAACTATGCACCTATGATTCAAAACTGGAACTAAAAAGAAGCCTACGGGGCATGTACTTGGCATCGAAGACAATGACGATGCGAGACGAATGGTGTGCCTCCTCCTCTGGCCACGAGCACCTTTTCTCCCACGTCACGACGACAACGTGATGGTGGCGGTGGGATCCTCTTCCAGCCCTCTCCCTCTCAACACTCTCTCCCTCTGTCTCCTCTCCACTCTCTCTCTCCCTCACTTGTGCATGAAGAAGATGGATGAGAAGAAATGGGGCCTGGGAGAAGAGAAAGAAAGGAAGAAAAGAAGGAAAGGAAAGAAAGGAAGGAAGGAAGCCACAACATGAGACCAAACCAAGTGACCTTCCACGTCAACGTGACTCGTGCAAATAGAGATCTGTCATATTAGAGCATGCCAGAGAACCACCATAGCTCAAAGCAAACCCTCAAAACATCCACGAGGGTCAACACAACACCGAAACCACACAACACCAAGAAGGCCAGAAACCCACAAATCCAGTTGTAGGATACTACTAGAGCTACGTTTCCCACTAAATGCAGGGGACTCAGTGTCTAACGATCCAGAACTCTATTAAAATATTTGGCCAGAACAGCACTTCAAAGCTAGGTCATTATAGTGTGCACCAAGACCTTGACGTCTAGACCGACCATGTTGTCGTAAGTCCATGCAAAGATGTCTGCATATTCTCTAAGAAAGGCTGCAAACTCAACCCTCGCTTGTGGGGATAGTCGGGCACTAATGCGCACTTCTTTAATGTCACTTGCTGCATTGATGTTAACTAGCTTGGTCTCCTCCATGACATGTAGATTTGGCCTTTCCAAATTGTCATCACAAGGCTAGAATTAATGCGACGCTTCATCATCTACCTCTGTGCTTGCGTCATCTTCTTTTTCATATGCGATAAGCTTAGATAAGATCTCCTGCTCAAAGGTTGGGTCCATGACATCAAGAAAGAAGACATCCCCTGAGTCCTACCCCTGGTGGCACGTCATGATTGTCACACTGACTCTCATGTGCTTGTACTTGTAATGCATGACCTTTGTCTCTGATATGTTGGGGACCATTGTTGGTCAAGGCCTCTCTACTTCTTCCACATCGTCAATCGTATTTTTGGTTTTTTCCTTATTTTTTTTTGGGTTTTCTGCTACATTTACAAGGGATTTTGCAATTTGGTAGCTATCCTATTGCTAATTGGTATTACTATTGTTGCCTGTGCTCCCTCCTAAGCCTAATTCTAGATCTCTTGCTTTTGGTCCTCTCCCATATGATGAGGCTTGGGTTGAATAAACCACTTAGACCTGCCTCCCAGCAACTGGGAGATTAACACCTTTAGTCTGGTGCATGCTGATCTTGATTCTTCTAGGACCATGATGGATGGTTGGCCTTATTGCATAGGGGATTGTGTTGGCTCAAGCTCCGTGATCACTGCTCTCCCTTTCTTGTTTCTATGCTCTTCTTCAGCATTATTGGCTGGTGTTGCTAATTGTTCTTGAAAGAGGACCTCCATATCACTAAGCATAATGTCAATGTGAGCCTCAACTTCAACTTTCTCCTCTTGGTCAGAAGGGAGGTTCACATAGTAACTATGGACCTGCCCCTCTTCTTAGATATCTAGTTCTGTGTGCTCCATAGTGCGGGTTGCAGCCCATGCCTATAGTTGTATAGGCTATCGCGACAATGCTCCTAAGTGGTTTGTTGTTGAAACTGGCAGTAGGAATGTTGCAACCGATGGAGCAAGGGGGGAGGAGTTGCAGGAATCACTGTACTTGCTGACATTGTTGATTGTAGGGGAACTACTAGTACTAGTGAAAGCGTTGCTAACTTGAGTAAAGCTGCTGACATTGGTAGAGCTACTGTTGATGCTGGTGAAACTGCTATTGATAGTGGTGGATCCTGAACTACATCAGTGAAGTTGAAATTGCTAATGTTGATGAAATTGGAACTATTGATGTTGATGGAACTATTGCTGACAGTGATGGATTTCAGACTATTGAAATTGTTGTTGGTGGTGAAATTGAAATTGCTGATGCTGATGAAACTGTTGGTACAAGCAAACTTGGCAAATATTGTGTCAACTATCGAGTAGCCTGTCTACCTAGCCACTTAATGGTCTCTTCATTAGATCACTCTTCCTTAAAATAGTAGTTCTCAACATAGACACATTCAACTATGAACTGTGGTACACTCAATGGCTATTGTGCATGGCGAAATGGGGGTGTTGATGAAGATCATCGTTGCTCCATATACTTCGATAACCTTTGTGATTGCCACTTACCGATTTGCTTTCACTAGTTGTCAAGGTACCTTGGGTAGATTACGGGAGTTGGGGTTGTATGGGTTCTCGATTCACTAGGTCGGTGGCAGGATGTTGCCTAGTGGCTTCCTTGTGCTTTGTAATATCCTTCTCTTCAAAATAAACAAGAAAAACAAAGAAATCTAGATTAGTCTAAGAGCAGTAAATAGTAACAAAAATAAACAATAATGGACATAAATAATTGAAATGAAATACTAACCATGGGTTGGCCCTGCTTGCTTATGCCATGAGCAATTATGTATGCAATGTTTATATGAAATAAATGGAAGAAAAAGAGGAAGATACTCCCTTCACCCTTGGTGCCTTGACGTGGGGATTGGTGGAAGTGGAGGTCAATTTTACAGAGCTCCGGAGGTGTGCTTTGGCTTGGATAGGAGATGATCTCTGAGATCTAAGCTTTGATGGGAGGATTGGACAAAGAGGAAGGGTTGGAAGCTCTCTCGCGCTCTCGCTCTCTCATATTTCTCTCCTAGGGTTTGCAAAGTGGCTTCATAGAAATTTTGAAGTGCCTCCCCTTGGGTTGAAGATCTAGGGGGTATATTTATAGAGTTTAGGGCCTCCAAATCTCATTAAAGATGAGTGGTGGATCAAGGGCTAGGATCTAAAGCTCTTAAAATGGCAAAAATAGGAGATTGGAGCTCATCGCCTATATGAGAGGCGACAGAATCATCCAATCACCGCTTTGAGTGGTGACTAACCAAGAGATTCTATTTTTAGTGCCACGTGATGAATCGCTGCCCAAAAGGCAAGGAAATCTGCCACGTCAGCTAGTCGCCTGTACATATGGCAATGAGCTACTAAAAAGGCATAATTTTGAAATTAAAGATCATAAAATATCCATTACGAAACTATTATCAAATATTGACCAAATCAATCCTGGAAAATCATACTCTTAATTGAAAGATATTTTAAATTAATTTCCAAATTCAAAATCCACTTAAAATGTTAAGTAAATTGGATTTGAAAATCAAATATTTAATAATTACAAGAAAACTCAATTAAAATTAATGATGTATTGATTTAAAATTGATTGGCGATCATTTGGATCTTTTGGATTTTATCGTTATTGTTTAGCATTATCATGAATTAAATATAAGCTATAACAATAAAATGTAATAAACTATCATAAAATCTCATTTTTGGTAAAAAATTAAAGATAAGTAATCTTAATTATCAAGTCATCCAAATTTCTCAAGTTTTCTAGAACTATTTGGCATTTATAATGATTTATATGATATGCATAGATATTTAATATGAGAAAATTATAGAAATTATAATAATGATGAAAAAAATCATAATAACATTTATAAATATAGTAAATATAATATTAAAACCCAGGATGACAAAATATGTGGAGAAAGAAGTCTAGGATTCTCGTCGCTTGTCCATGTGGCGATGATACTCATTGCCTCCCAAAGTGGCAACTAGACTCGTTGCCTCTCAATGTGGCAACTAGACTTGTTGCCTCTCTATGTGACAACTATCTTGTTGCCTCTCAACGTGGCATGGGCTTCATGAGCTACTGATAGAGAATATCGATGGTGACCTCTATGTCATACCAGTCTGTATCATTGTACTCATCGTAGACTGGTAGCACACCCTCTAGATCTTTTGCTTGATTCTGCATTAGAAGCAGTCCTTGGTTAATGGAGACTATGATGCCCTCGGTTTGCATTTCATGGACCTGTTGACTATCCCATGTGCCATAATCTTGGTCGTTGTATTCATCATAGATCAGTATGTCTTCCCAAGGTTTGGCAAATGTCTCAGGGACCTCCTCCGGCTAGTAGCTCCAGATCCGACTTTGTTTGCATGCACTTGACGTCCACCAGCTCGGGCCTTATTGACTTGTCTTCGTCCTCCTTCATGTATATTACTGGATGATCGAGCAGTGAGCCTCCACACTCTCCTATCATTCTGAAAGCATGACTACGTGGTGCTGGGAGTGGCTCTTGGTTTTGTCTCTTGGCTTCGTGATAGCTCTGTGGTGGAGGGACGGCATGGTAGCCATTTTGATTTTGTTGTTGCCGTTGTTGGGCGTAGTCTTGGCGGTCTAGAGGCTGCTGGTACTAGGGTTGCTACTACAATTGCTCTGCTAGCAGGATTTTCTCTTGGTTAAGCTGTTGGTACTATGTTGGTGGCCTATGGCACTGAACCAACTGTCCATGGTGTTGTACTGGTTGAACTAGCTGCCCCTGATATTGCACCGATTGTACCAGTCACTCATGGTGTTGGACTAGTGGTCCAAGATTTTCTTGATCGATGGAGACCTGGGCCATGTCGCCTGTAATCCCTTTGTAATGTAGCTTGTGGTTTTCTTCTGGCCCTTTCCTTCATACTCCTACAAATGTAAGTCCTTTCTATTACGAAGGACTCTTGTGGCTTTGTCATATAGCTTGGAGTATGTGCTGAAGTTGCCCATCAGTAGACCCACTCTCAGTGCTCTAGTAGTGTTCCAAGCTATGACTTCTACTGCTTCAACTTTAGGGATACGACATTCTCATTTAGCAGCCATATCTCTCCATCTACTTGCGAAGGCGGCGAAGTCTTCATCTAGCCTCATCTTTTTAGGAAGGAGGTCCACAATTGTAGGCTTGTGCTGGATCCCATAGAAATACTATTGTAGGAACTTTTCCAGCACAAGTTTGAAGTCACTGAGGTCGTATGCTATAAGCATTTTAAACCATCTCAATGCTTCTCCTTCCATGCTCTTGAAGAAGATGTAGATTGTGAGCCCATTATCACATTGATAGGGCAAGGCGTCCATGGCGAATGTAGCAAGATGACTTCTCAAATTGCCTATCTTGTCATACCTTGGCATCATGGGTAGCTTAAATCCTAGTGGCAGGATAAATTGAGGAAACTTCAAAGTGTTGAACCAAACCGGTGCACGTGATGTAACCCCTGCCTCAGCTAGAGCGTCTGAGATTACCTTCTTGATGTCTACCTCTGGAGTGACTAACTGGCCTTGGCCTTGGTACCCTAGTTGAAACTGTTGGAGGTACTATATAGAGGAGGGAAGGAGGGTTGAGCCAATGTATAGGATGGTGGCACTGAATGGGTTGCCCTAGGATAAGGATGTGAGTGGTAGCTTAGTGGGGTCTACATAGTTTGCTGGGTAGAAGTGTCACGCCTCACATTTTCCATAATAATTTAAAATAAATTAAATCACGGGAAAATTAAAGCCAAACAGTAAATAGCTAACTACCAGGAACTTGTGTGTGCAGCTAGGACACTCCGATCTATATGCACTACGCTAAACTAATCGCATGTCTACACCTGTAAACCGAAACCACAAGGAAAATGCATGAGTGACCAAAGTAACCTAGTACACACCCCAAGGAAAACCATAGAAACAAAACTATAATCAATTTTCCTTTTCAAATTCATTTCGCAAACTATTTTCTCAAAACCTCATAAACCAGGCCCACACCGACCAAAACCACAGCCAGAGCTCTACTAACCCAAAGCCACAAGTAAAGGCCCTTAATGGCCAAAACCACACAAAGTGAGTCAGGAAGCCCGGCACGAGGCAACCTAACTCTAGCCACACACAGTCCACTAAGGAGCGACCCTAGTGTTCTATACTGCCACAGTGACGGCCACCTTGTGCCGGAGCATTCACCGTCCTATGATTCTCCTTCTCTGAGAACCCTCAAAAGCCAACCCCACCTTACGAAGGTTGTCCTGTCTCTTAGGACGATACCAGCTACGGGGCATGTGTCCCACCCACACTAGCCACCACAGGGTCCGCCTGCTCACGTCATCCTCCACACGCGGTGCTCAAGAGGGAGTGTCATACCTCCACACCCGACGACACTCGACCTTCAGTGCTCACAGCAATAGCAGCAGTATCATACCTCCCCATCATGCCACAAAACACCTCAACCCGCGGACCACAACCCTAGCCTTGGGACGATAGTCAAGGAGTCTCATACCTTCAGGACCCGACGCCCCTCAACCCTAGTTATCTCGGCACTGATCCTCAACCAGGGAGTCGCGCCTGACGACCCGAGAATGTCGTCAAATTCCCTAGTCCCGACGACACGGTCCCACACTGTCTCGGCTTGCATATAGAAAACCAGGAAAACATTTTCCAAAACAGGCCAACTATTTCATTGAAATCTATTTCCAAAACTATTTTCATATCTTTGGAATTTTTTCCAAAACCTCAGAAAAGCGACGCATTAGGTGTCCTATGGGACCACCACTGACGGTCCACAATCCCATCGTAAAAGGACAAAACACAGTAATCCAGAAAGCCCTTGGAGAGCACATTTTATAAGCATATTTTGGGCCTAGAATCGGCATGCTGGAAGACAGGTCTGGTATGCCAAAATCCCTTGTTCGGTAGACCGGTTTGGATCGATCGACCAAATCAGGTCAACGGTCAACACTCAGGCCAAATTTGGTATACCGAAACTAGTTCGGTCGATTGAAATCTCTTGAATCGAGCGATCGTCCAAAATTGGACCACCCAATTTTGACCAGAAAACCTAATCTGAAAGAAAAACGGCATATTGAAATGGTTCGGTATGCTGAATTCTGCGAAAAAAAGAAAACGACGCAAACCCTACAGTCCAAAATCACCCTATTTGGGACCTCCGATCGGTCCCTCTAAACAAGCACCAAAAATCTTGCATAAAACAAAAGACATAGACCCTCGAGTCTACTCAAAATCCCAACAAACAAAACTAAAAGCAATTCACCATGCATCAAGATATAAAATCACAAAGGTAGAAGGGTCAAAATGACCTAAAACATACCCACCACCATAAATGTCCATAAATTCTCATAAAATCACAATAAATTCTAGAAATGTAAATTTACCAAGATTTCATGCAACCTTATCAATTTCAACCATTTTACATGATTTCTACACATAAAATTGGAGGTACGTACCCGAAAATGACCTCCAATAACCACCGACAAATCCAACGAACTCCGGTAGCCTCGCACGTCCTCCAACACTCCACGACCCCAAGGACGATACTCTGGAGCCTCCTACACTGCCATGTGTCGTCGCAAGCCGCCGCCTCCTGTCTCCCACTCTCAGCTTTCTCTCTCTGATCACCCGCACCCATTCGCAAACAGAAGGAGGAGTGAAAAGGAAGAAGGAGAGAATGGAGAAGGAGAGGAGGGGGAAAGGAGGAAAGGGGAAAGAAGGGGGAAGGCTCGGCTGGGTTCTGGTGGTCGGGGAGAGCTCGCTCCATTCACACATTAAATACGTGAGGGAGGAGGTTGCCGTGCATCAGCCCACCAACCTCTAGCACGTGCAAACCAACCAATCTTCGACCACCCACCAGCCCAAGGCACGCACCAACAGCTCCCCCCACCAACCACCCAACCACCAGCAATAACCAATGGTCCACAAGCACAGTGCCACAATGCATAGTGCCAAACCACGCACAGGGACACGAAAACAGAAACTGGCCCACAAGGGCCAAGCCCAAATGTACAAAACCACACAACGAGCCTAGAATAGTAACACTCGTCCAGGAATAAAATTCATAAAATGTAAATAATTACAAAATAAATTTTTATGGGTGTTACATCCTAACCACCTTAAAAGAAGATTTCGCTCACGAAATCACTAGGCGAAAAGATACGGGTACTAGGCTAGGATGGCTTCCTCACTTTCCCACGTGGCCTCCTCAACTCCATGATGCCGCAATTGCACCAAGACTAGTGGAATCACCTTATTCCGTAGCACCTGCTCCTTGTGGTCAACAATTTCGATGGCATCCTCCACAAAGGACTAATCTTCCTAGAGCCCTTCGGCTGGACTGGAATCACATGAGAAATGTCAGCTAGGTACTTCCTCAGCATGGAGACGTGGAACACGTTGTGCACGGACGACATCTCTGGTGGTAGATCCAACCAGTAGGCAACCTCACTGATCCCTTGGGTGATCTGGTATGGGCCAATATAGTGAGGGCTCAGCTTGCTATGCTTCTCGAACCTCATGACACCCTTGGTCGGTGATATCTTTAGAAACACATAGTCTCCCACCAGAAACTCCAGCAATCTCCATCTCCAATCGGCATAGCTCTTCTGTCGACTCTATGCAGCCAACAACCTACTACAGATCAAATCCACCTTGTCTGCATACAACTGCACAAGCTCTGGACCAATCAACTAACGCTCGCCCACCTCGCTCAAGCAAACCGGCGATCTGCATGGTTTACCGTACAAAGATTCGTACGATGCCATCCCGATGCTCGAGTGATAGCTATTATTGTAGGCGAACTCAATCTATGGCAAATGGTCCTCCCAACTCCCTTGAAAGTCTAAGACACATGCTCTAAGCATATCCTCTAGCGTCTGGATAGTCCTCTCTATCTGACCATCCGACTGAGGATGAAATGCTGTGCTATAGTTGAGCGTAGTGCCAATGGCCTCCTACAGAGTTCTCCAGAATCTCGAGGTGAACCTCGAGTCTCTGTCCGACACGATGGACACCAGAACACCATGCAGCCTCACCACCTCAGAGACATACAACTCTACCACGCGGTGCATCGAAAGCTTCACCCGAATGGCCAGGAACTGAGCAGACTTGGTTAACCGATCCACGATCAGCCCCAGAGTGTCGTTCTTCCTCTGAGTCCGCGGCAAACTAGTCACGAAGTCCATCGAGATGTGCTCCCATTTCCACACTGGAATATCCAACGGCTGCAATGTCCCTCTAGGTCTCTAGTGCTATGCCTTGACCAACTGGCAGGTGGTACACCTCGCCACATGGTTAGCAACATCTCTCTTCATGCTAGGCCATCAAAAATTCCGCTTCAGGTCTCGGTACATCTTTGTACTACTATGGTGAATAGTGTACCTAGATCGATGCACTTCATCCAACAACCTCTGCATGGCCTCCTCGTACTGGGGCACATACAGACGCATGTCAGACCTCAGCTCTCCATATGCCCCAACAGAGAAATGAGACTCTCCACCAGCCTCAAGCTTCCCAAACACAACCTGAACAAATGGATCTTGCTACTGACAAGCGACATTAAACTCTAATAGCTTTGGGCGAATAGACAAGTTGGCCACCCACTCACCAACTATTCCCCGAGCTTGCCGCTTCGTCCTGTAACTCCCCAGATCCTCCAACATGGTCCACTGCTTGACCATCATGCTCGCCATCACGTGTGTACGTCGACTCAAAGCATCGGCGACCACGTTGGCCTTTCCAAGATGGTAGGACAGGCTGAAATCAAAGTCCTTCAAATACTCTACCCAACAACGCTACCACAGATTGAGGTCCCTTTACGTGAAGATATACTTCAAGCTTTGATGATCGATGGAGACCTCAAACTACTCCCCATAGAGATAGTGTCGCTAGAGCTTGAGAGCGAACACTACGGCAGCCATCTCCAAGTCGTGGGTCGGGTAATTCTTCTCATGATCCTTCAGCTAGCGCAAAGCATATGCGATGACGCTACCATGCTGCATCAAAACACACCCTAACCCAACGCCACTGGCATCACTATACACAGTGAAGCCACCACTTCCAGAAGGAAGAGTCAACATAGGGGCAGAAACCAAACTAGACTTCAACTCTTGGAAACTCGCCTCACAATTCTGGTCCAAGCAAAATGGAAACCGCTTCCTGATCAACTCTGTTAAAGAAGCGGATATGGAGGAGAAATCCTTGATAAACCTCCTATAATAGCCCTTTAGACCCAAGAAACTCTTGATCTCCGACAAAGTCCAAGGTCGCTCCCAACTACTCACCGCCTCAACCTTGGCAGGATCCACTCTGATGCCTTCTCTAGAAATCAAATGGCCAAGGAACATGACTTTTCTTAGCCAGAACTCACACTTGGAGAATTTGGCATACAACTGATGACGCCTCAAAGTATCCAAACCTGCCCTTAGGTGCAAGGCGTGAGTCTCAACATCAGAAGAATAGACCAGCACGTCATCAACAAAAACTACAACGAATTGGTCTAGAAAAGGGCTAAAAATCCTGTTCATCAGATCCATAAACGTAGCCGGTGCATTAGTCAAGCCGAAAGGCATGACTGTGAACTCGTAATGCCCGTACCGTGTCCAAAAAGTAGTCTTTTGAATGTCTGGGTCTTGTATCCTCAACTAGTGATAACTTGACTTCAGATCAATCTTCGAGAACACCGATGGAAATTGCAACTGGTCGAACAGGTCATCAATGCGGGGCAAGGGATACTTTTTCTTCACCATGATCTGGTTCAGCATCCGGTAATCTACACACAAGCGGAGCGAATCATCCTTCTTGCGGACGAACAAGACTGGCGCTCCCCATGGAGACACACTTCACCTAGTAAACCCCTTGTCCAGCAACTACTGCAATTGAATCTTTAGCTCTCGCAATTCCACTGGCACCATGCGATAAGGACACTTCGACACAGCACCAAAATCAGGGATCAGATCGATCGAGAACTCAACTTCCCTGTGAGGTTGTATACTAGGCAAATCGTCAAGGAAAACGTCGAGATATTCACACACCACAGAGATGTCGTGAACACCCAACTCTAGAGAAGTGGAGGTAACTATATTGGCTAGATAACCCATGCAACCCCTGACCAAAGACTAATAAGCCTTCATAGCTGAAATGACAAGCTTCGGCTCACCCTGACACCCACCTTGCACAAAGAAAGACCCATCCTCAGGAGACCCAAAATAAAATCTTCTCCGAGTACAGTCAATCAAAGCGGACTGCTGCGTCAACCAATCCATGCCGAGTATCACGTTGTACTCTTGCATGTCCATCACTACTAGGCTAGCATTGAACTCTCTACCATTCAGCGTCAAGCCGACAGACCACAGATACCTCCATGCCAAACTGTGCTCCCCCAACGACGTCACCATGCTGAGATGAAAGGCAAGTCTAGCTGGTCTCTCTCCCAAATTCACCACCAATGACTCAAAGATAAAGGAGAAAGAACTCCTTGAGTCAAACAACACTTTGGCCATCCGACCAGCCACAATAACAGAACCTGATGGCCAAACAAAACAACACCACACATCCATACAATCAGGCAGATGTCCAGATTACAAGGAGATTACAACATATCTCAGAGGGTTACAAAACCAACTATTCATTCGTACCCTCAACAACATCTCTCGAAGACCCAATGTCTAGAGCTGCAATGGTGAACACCCGTCCCTTAGTCAGCTACTATGGCACACTTTCTGCCTTCTTAGGTGGTTTTGGACACGATCTCTAAACGTGCCCGCCTTCCCACAATTATAGCACACCACATGAGTTGAGGTCCACCTAGGTTAGGGACAATATGCAGCAATGTGGCCCACCTGACAACAGTTGAATCACTGGTTCACACTGGGAGCACTGGACCCTGTCTTACTGAGGCCAGCTCCACTACCCCAGCGTTCTACAATGCCACGGTGACGACCACCATGTGTAGGAGCGTTCACCATCTTGCGATTCTCCCTCTCTAGAGAACCCTCAAAAGCCAACCCTCCTTGGGAAGGCTGTCTTGTCTCTCAGGACTCTACCAGCTACGGGGCACGTGTCCCGCTCGCATTGGCCACCACAGGGTCCACCTCCTCATGGCATCCTCCACATGCGGTGCTCAGGAGGGAGTGTCATACCTTTACACCCGACGACACCCGAGCGTTAGTGCTCACAGTGACAATAGGAGTATCATACGTCCCTGTCATGCCACAAGACACCTCAACCTGTAGACCACAACGCTAGCCTTGGGACGATAGTCAAGGAGTCTCATACCACTAGGACCTGATGCCCCTCAGCCCTAGGTATCTCGGCCCCCGACCTCAACCAAGGAGTTGTGCCCGACCACCCGAGAATGTCGTCACAATCCCTAGTCCCGACGACATGGTCCCACACTATTGCGGCCCTCACACAGAAAACCAGGAAAACATTTTCCAAAATAGGCCAACTTTTTCTTTGAAATCCATTTCCAAAACTATTTTCATATCTTTGAAAATTCTTCCAAAACCTTAGCAAAGAGACGCATCAGGTGTTTTAAGGGACCAGCACTGACAGCCCATAATCCCATCTTACAAGGATAAAACACAGCAATCCAGAAAACCCTCGGAGAACACATTTTATAAGCATATTTGGGCCCAGAATCGGCATGCTGGAAGACAGGTCTAGTATGCCAAAAATCCTTGGTTCGGTAGATCGATCTGGATTGGTCGACCAAATATGGTCAACGGTCAACACTCAGGCCAAATGCAGTATACCGAAACTAGTTCGGTCAAACGAAATCTCCTGATTTGGTCGACCGTCTAAAATCGAATGACCGAATTTAAACCAAAGGACCTAATCTAACAGAAAAATGGCATACTGAAATGGATCGGTATGCTAAATTCTACGAAAATTAGAAAATGGCCCAAACCCTATAGTCCAAAATCGACCCAACTGGGACCTCCATTGGACCCCCTAAACAAGCACCAAGAAGCTTGCCTAAAACATAAGATGTAGACCCTGAAGTCTACTCCAAATCTCAACAAACAAAACTAAAATCCATTCACCATGCATCAAGATATAAAATCATGAAAGCATGAGGGTCAAAATGACCCAAAACATACCCACCACCATAAATGTCCATAAATTCACCATAAATTCTCATAAAATCACAATAAATTCTAGAAATGTAAATTTACCTAGATTTCATGAAACCCTATCAATTTCTACCATTTTACATGATTTCAAGACATTAAATTGGAGGTACGTACGTAAAAATGACCTCCGAGGACCATCGGTGAATCCGACGAACTCCAGTAGCCCCACACGTCCTCCGACACTCCATGGCCCCAAGGACGTTGCTCCGGAGCATCCCGCACTACCATGAGCCACCGCTTCCCATCTCCCACTCTCAGCTCTCTCTCTCTGATCACCTGCACCCACCCGCAGATGGAAGGAGGAGTGAAGAAAAGGAAGGAGAGAATGGCGAAGGAGAGGAGGGGAAAGGAGGAAATGGGAAAGAAGGGGGAAGGCTCAGATAGGTCCGGTGGTTGGGGAGATCTCGCTCCATGCACACATTAAATATGCAAGGGAGGACGTTGCCGTGCATCTGGCCGCCAACGACTGACACGCGCAAACCAACCAATCATTGACCACCCACCAGCCTAAGGCACGCACCAACAACTCCCCGCACCAACCACCAAACCATCGACCACAACCAATGGCCCATGAGCGTGGGCCCACATAGACCCACACCCTGGCCCACAAGCACAGTGCCAAACCACGCACCGGGACACGCAAACAGAAGCCGGCCCACGAGGCCCAAGCCTAAAAGCACAAAACAACACAACGTGCCTCAGAACAATAACACCCGTCCAAGAATAAAATTAATAAAATGTAAATAATTACAAAATCAATTTTTACAGGTGTTACAAGAAGTCTGCTAAGCGCGAGATTATGTAATCGGGCGATAGTTTGGGAAATTTACTATTGGACTCAGGGGTACTGTACATGTATTTCCCATAAGTGGTGTGGCTATTAGGGCCTGGTGATATGAGGAGGAAGGTCCATGGGTATTTAAAACATGTGGGCTTGAGAGGTGATAGTGTGCCATGGATTGAGCTCAGTTGATTACCCTTTTTAGGTAATGTATGTGAGTAGATGGTCAAAGGGCTATTCTGTGATTGGGTATAGCTCATTCCTCCCCCTCTGCTTTGTTCATAAGGCTGACTTCCATAAGGGCTCAAAGCATTAGGCTCATGCTGACCTGTTGGACTGCTTACTTGACCCATGGGGATTGACACGCTAGAGTAGTTGGAGTAGTGTGCCTTTGACATGCTTTCTCTCATTGCTCTTCTTCTCAAAGGGGTTAGAAGGGTAGTTACAGACTCTACATTACAGTACTTTTAACCTATTACAAGTTTTCTAAGAAAAAAATTACAACTCTTATGCAAATGAAATACAAACAAAAGTTTGTAACTTGTGGATAAAGTAACTAATGACCCAGGACTAAGAGTAATCAGAAGCTAACTACCCTGTAGTCAAGGCAAACAGACGTTTGTCTACCTGACGTTGCCTATTTGTGTGGTTTCAGGACTCGTCGCCGATTAGAGTGGCGACGGACAATGGCGCTGGTCAGACAGGCGGCATAGTTGCCTGTTTGTTCCAATAGCCAGAATCTATCCTAGACAAAACCCTCTAACAAGTTTAACTATGCACACAAGTTTTAGATCAGAATGTAGATTTTACTTGTTAAAATGGTTAATTAGTGGATTAATTAACTTGCGTTCTCTTGGTTTGTTGGATTCCCATAGTAAAATTCTAGGGTTATAGAGTAGGATCTTTGTTATAGGGTACCACTCTTGGACCTATAGTAGGCCTTATAAAGGGGGCCTAGACTGTGGGTTTGTCTCTCTATAGATGGGCCGACAACCTAGGATTCTATCCTTAAGGTCATTTCCTAACAAACCATAAAAACTGTAAATAAACAAGAAACAATAATGTATGAAGCCTCTACTAAAGTTTAATATTGACTCAAGGCGAAGAATGGAGTCAAAAATAATGCCTTAGGACACCTTAAATTATCAATCCAGTAATAGCAACCAAACAAGACTTGGGAGAGCGGCTTGTGCTTGCCCAGTTCACCCGATTGGATTGTTCTAAACTAGAAACAAATTTTCTTAAGGAACTTTTAACTTTATTGTAAAACAAATAATTTCCACCCTATTGGTGGACCAAAAATAATACTAAAAATCATAAAAAATCTAAAAAAATGGACAGGATATTAGTTTGTTTAATTTCATTACCGTAGGCTGAGAGAAAAAACACACTGAGGGGGAAAGAAAAGGAAAAACCTATAGGAAGTATTGTCTGTAATTCTCGTCGCTTATTATACAAGCGTCGTGATATGTCACCCTCTTGAGGAGCGACGAGATACGATGCCAAATGAACAGGCAATGAAAACTACAGGAGAACTATTTACTTGAAAAAGGCGACTAAGAGGTTTGGTCATTGTGAAAACCTAAAGGCACGACTTCTCAAACCTAAAATTGCATCTAATGTCCAAATAAAAGAAGAAAATAAAATAGAAAAGGAAGGGAAGATGACTTACATGGCACAAGGGTTGGCTCAAATGAGTGTTCTACATACTTTGATATGAAGGTCGTCGTTGCTCTACATACTTTGATAACCTTTCTGATCCCCACTTGCCGAATTGCTTTCACCGGTTGACAAGGTACCTTGGGGAGATTGCAGGAGTTGCGATTGTATGGGTTCTCAATTCACTAGGTCGATGGCAGGATGTCGCGCAACGGCTTCCTCATACTTTGTAATATCCTTTCCTTCAAAATAAATAAGAAAAAACAAACGAATCTAGATTAGTCTAAGTGTAGTAAATAGTAACAAAAATAAACAATAATAAACATGAATAACTAAAATGAAAAACTAACCAGGGGTTGGCCCCACATGCATATGCCATGAACAATTATGTATGCAATGTTTATATGAAATAAATGGAAGAAAAAGAGTAAGATACTCCCTTCACCTTTGGTGCCTTGACATGGGGGTTGGAGGAAGTGGAGACCGATTTTATAGAGCTCCAGAGGTGCACTTTTGCTTGGATAGGAGATGATCTCTAAGATCTAAGCTTTGACGGGAGGATTAGATAGAGAGGAGGGGTTGGAAGCTCTCTCCTTCTCTCATATTTCTCTCCTAGGGTTTGCAAAGTGGCTCCTTAGAAATTATGAAGTGTCTCCCCCAAGGTTGAAAACCTAGGGGGTTTATTTATGGAGTTTGGGGGCTCTAAATCTCGTCAAGGACGAGTTATAGATCAAGGGCCAGGACTTAAAGCTCTTAAAATGGCAAAAATAAAAGATTGGAGCTCGTCAACTATATGAGAGGCAATAGAATCATCCAATCGTTACATTGACTGGCGACTAAGTTGGAGATTCTATTTTTAGTGCCATGCTGTGAATCGCTGCCCAAAAGGCAAGAAAATCTGCCTCGTCAGCTAGTCGCCTGTACATGTGACAACAAGTTACTAAAAAGGCATAATTTTGAAAATCAAGATTATAAAATATCCATTAGGAATCTATTGTCAAATATTGACGTAATCAATCCTTAAAAATCATACCAGTAATTGAAAGATATTTTAAATTAATTTCCAAATTTGAAATCCATTAAAAAGTTAAGTAAATTGGATTTGAAAATCAAATCTTTAATAATTACAAGAAAACTCAATTAAAATTAATGTTGTATTTGATTTAAAATAGATTGGCAATCATTTAGATATTTTGGATTTTATCTTTTATTTTTTAGCATTATCATGAATTAAATATAAACTATAACAATAAAATGTGATAAATTATCATAAAATCTCATTTTTGGTAAAAATAAAGATAAGTGATCTTAATTATGAAGTCATCCAAATTTCTAGAATTGTTTGGAATTATTTGGCTTTTATAATGATTTATACGATATGCATAGATATTTAAATATTAGAAAATTATAAAAATTATAATAATTAATGGAAAAATCATAACTTTATAAATATTCCAAATATTATATTAAAACCCAGGATGACAAAATATGTGGAGAAAGAGGTCTAGAATTCTAGTCGCCTGTTCATATGGCGATAACACTCATTTCCTCCCAAAGTGGCAACTAGACTCGTTGCCTTTCAACGTGGCAACTATCTTATTGCCTCTCAACTTGCAATTAGTTTTATCGCCTCTCAAGGTGGCAACTTCCTAGTCTTTTTGCATTTTACTCCCTGTCTTTTATCTTAATATGCAAAGATGTATTAAAAATCTAGAAAAATACAGAAATTCCATGGGAAAATCTGAAGAAGGTTAAGGCTCCTTAGCTATGTGATCTGGGGTGACTCAAGGGTTCCTATCCTAAGTGAACTCTGAGAAATGCGAAAATGAGATATCTATAGTTGTTGAACCTCAACTATCATTTGGCCTTTATTTGGATCCAAGATACTTACATTTACAAAGTTGGTGAGATCCCAAGGGATGAACAGCTTCTTCGACTTGCACATGCACTGGTATCCATTCTTAAGTAGGTCCCACTCATATCCAAGGCCTTTGAGTTCCCTTCTCTCTTCATCGATGACAGGCTTGATGATCCCTTGACCGTACTACTTGAGGGGTGTTCCTTTCTCATACCCCCAGCAGTGACACAAATTCTCGACCATCAACAAAGGGTTACAATGAACAGCCAAGTAGTTGGCACGCTCAAGGGCAAGAATGTAGTTAACTAGCTCAAACCAATTAACATGATACAACACATCAGTGAACTTGGGGTCAAAGTGGACAGTTTATGAAGAGGAGTGTAACGCCCCGATCCCGAGCACGTTACTAAAATACAGTATCAAACATAATTACACTAATTACAGAAACATTAAATAACTGTAACTAAGGCTCACCTTCAAGATCACAATGTGCGGTTAGATGCTCCAACTCCTGCACCGGAACTCGGCTGCACGCGGTCTGCACTTGAAAACCAAATAAGCAAGCGTGAGTGACATCTAAGTCACCCAGTACGTGCCTCAAACATACAAACCACAAAATCTTGGCAAAACCATAAAAACTCATTTCTTTTATTTTTTCAAAGCTTGGTTTTCTTTTTGAAAGTCCTCTTTTCTTTTACTGGAAAATCATTTTGGGGATTCAATCCCAAATCCATGCATTTCGAAAGCCATGTTTCCTTTCTTTCTCAAAACATTTGGAAACTCATTCCAAAACCACCTTTTCTTTCAAAACCATTCCTTTGCATTTTTCTTAAAAACCTTTGGAAAACACTTTCCAAAACATATCTTTTCAATACTTGGGATTGCTTCCTAAAATCACACTTTCAAATTTCATATCTCTAACCAGATCCAGCCTAAAACACAATGCCTCACGGGCTCAAAACCAAATCATAAATACTGGCTGGCAACTGGTAAAAACATCATCACTATTATTTCATTTTAAGATTTTTTGGACTATTTCATCAGTCCGATCCTCACCAAATCACATTTCTTTTTCTTTATTTATTTCCACTTTTATTTACTATTGTTACCTTGATCAGGGGTAACCAGGTACACAAGATGTAGGGTCTACCTTCTTGCATTGCAGCGGTGAAATTTCCCATGCGGGATGTCATCGCCTCGGCCAATTGGCCTCAATTTCATTTTCATATGTGCACGAGGATACGTCTCCTTCTGATGCCCTATCGATGACCCGAACAACTAAGTCTAATGACCTAGGCTCAGCCTACACCGTCGATGACCCAAACGACTAGGCTCAAAAACCTAGGCTCAGCCTACACCGTCTCAAGCTCAGCAATCACATTATTAGTGTTCCATTTCAAGACTCTTTGAATTTTCTTTTCAAAACCATTTTCCATTCCATTCTTTCCGTTGTACGACTCTATCTCCTTGCAACCCTTGACCCTTCAATGGGGTCCCAACTCAAGCCATGAAAACCATGCTTAAAATCATAAATTGGGTCTCATGCCCAAAACCACACAAAATCATCTTTTTCATTCATTTATGGGATCAAAACCCAAAATCACGCCCAAATCTATTTATTTGGGTTCCACATTCCTCCACGTCATTACATGGGGAAAACATCATCATCACACACTCAACATACCATTAAAACCATTTATCCATAATTTAAATCCACTATTTATACATACCAGGTTCAGGGCAAAAACAGTAGCCGAATCTCCAGATCGGTATACCGAAGATCCCTAGTTCAGTATACCGAATATTTTCGATATACCAAAAACCCTTGAATTGGTCGACCGGGTATTTTTGGTCTGCCGATATCAGGTATCTGGCTAAATTGACAGAGATTCGGTATGCCGAATTCAATTCGGCATGCAAATCGCCCGAAACCAGGGCACCTCCCCTGTTTCAAATAGCAAAAATTGCCCAAGGTGGGAGTCTCAATCGGACCCCCCAAACTCATATCAAAAATTACTAGTAAATCACGAAAATCAAGATTCCATTCATGATTACCCTTGAGTCTACTTCAAAACCTCTTAATCCATTCATGATTCCATCAACCACACAGTTCATACGAAAATCACAAGGGGAAGGGGCCCAAGAACGGCTACTGTAGCCTTCAACCCCAAAATTACATTTTCCCCCACAAATACCAATCCTAACTGCATAATATTTATGTTCTCATGCTATACAACACATTCCCACTCATTTCATGATTTTCCCACAATTTTCATGCATTTATCTCAATTTTCATGCCATTAACCCATTGTTAACAAAACACCGAATGAAGGAAGGGAAAGGGGTCGCGAACCTGGCTCAGCCCTCTGGCGACCCTTCCCGCACGCTGGCGAACCTCCTCGCGCCCCGGCATAGCCTCCATTGCTGGCAAAACACACTAGTGGCTCACCACCTCCTCGGTTGCGCATCGTTCCTCTTTCTCTTCTCCTCTCGTCGTCACCCTCTCCTCTCTTCTCACGTCGTAGCCTCCCTTTATCCTCTTTCCCACCTACGTTGCGTCGGCTGCCCATCGCGTCGGAAGAGACGACAAGGCACAGACTGGCATCGTTGGTGGCAAGGGTCGGGGAAGGGAAAGAAGGAGACGGAAATGGTGCGAACTCATGAGAGGAAAGGAAAAGAAAGGAGAAAAAGAAGGAAAAGAAAGGAAGAAAAGACAGGCACGTAAATCGAGGCGACTGTGCATCCTCAAATAGGACTCCACATTGGTCCCAAATCACAAGCAGGTGCACAGGAAGCCAACCACAAGCTCACACAACCAAAACAACAGATTATCTATTAATAAACCATTTAAGCAATACAACAGTTAAATACATGGTTTATAATTGAAATGGATAATCAGGCCCAGATGTCACAAGGCGACAACCTCAACCCTTTATTTCTAAATGTTTTCCACCATGATGACAACGATGTTATAGCCCTAGCAGAACTTTATCTTGCAATGAACGGTTGAGGGGAAACTTGATTCTTGTGCAGCCAAGGGCTCCCAAGTAGGAGATTGAATGACGGTTTGAGATTGACGATGTAGCATTCTATGTCAAACTAGGTTGGATTGACCACAAGGAGAATAACTAGGATCCCTAGAGAATTGTGATGCGTATTATCAACGGTCATCATCCCCTTTACTACTGGAATAATGTCCTCGGACTTGAATCTAATCTTACTCGTGGTACGCATGGGGCAAACGTTTAGGCCTGCTCCATTATCTACCAACGTAAGGGGGATGTGATAACTCTAGTACTACACTTTGATGAATTAGGGTTGGTTGTGATTTATCCTCGTTGGAGGCAACTCTTGGCTGGAAAAGGAGATAACCTACGGCCTCGCGATCATGCCCACCTTGCTCTCCAAAGTAGTTGGTTCTATTGAAGGTGACACGTGGGTAGCTTGGAATACCTTGAGGAAGGCCTCTTTGTGCTCTAACGAGGTGTGGATGAGGTCCTAGATGGAAACATTAGCCTTGACCTTGTTATGCTAGGAGGTTATGTCAGCAAAGGGTTGATCCTTTCGGGTGGAGCATAAGGTAGGCTTGCTGGTGGCTCCCTCTTCGGTAGGCTGGGTTCCTGGCTAAGGAAGGATTGGCTCAAAGTGATTAGGATTGACTATCGGGGCTAATGGTTTGTACACTCGACCCGAACGTGTGACCTCCACGCACATTTTTGTGGTGTAGCTATAAGGCATGCGATGGGTATCTTTGGTCAAGTTAATGACCAAGGGAGTACAAGCAGTCATCTCCAGGAGGGCTGCTAGTGGACCTGCAAGGGAAAGAATTAGTTGGTCTTGTGGTGAGGTAAACTGTGTGGGTCCTAGCTCGGGGTTAGTGAGATGGCAGACATGTGTGGGTGCCTGGGCTTGCTTTGTGGATGATGCAGCTACATACACTGGTTTGGCAGTTAGCTGGATCATATTGATTGTCGATCCCAAACTGGCAAGGAAAGATTAATAAAGTTGTGATGGAAAGGGCATACAAGCATCATGTATTAGGATAGCGGGGTCAACCACAGATGTAGTAGACCCAGAAGGAATGAGGGAATGGACTCCTAAAGTCCTTGGTGCTCCCATGTTCGTGTGTTTTGGCAGGGGCTGGCTAACAATATTGGTAGGTGCTGGTGCTAGTGTTGGTGCAAGTGTTGACACAGGTGTTGGCCATACCTCCTACATGTCGATGATGAAGACCTTTTGGTCAATTAGGCCTTGAATTGCATCCCACAAAGTGAAGCAGTTTTCAGTCGAATGCCCTCTGGCTTGATGGAAACTACAAAACACATTCGCGTTATACCACCACAGAAGTGGGCTTGGTGGTGGGCCAACATCAGGGAGCCTCGAGAGTGGCGCAACCTTAGGAAAGATGATGCTTAACGGTTCCACCAATGAGGTGTAGTTATACTCGGCACAGCGGGGTTGTCTTTGGCCTTGTTGCAGTTCTTGCCTAATCTGTGCGACGGGGTACATCGGTTCAATGGTGGTGGTGATATGTGTGGTGTCCTATGTGTGGGTGCATACACTACTTGATTCTGGTCTAGTGGGGTCACTACATTGCTAGGTGTAGTGGGGGATCCGATGTAGGCAATATCATTCTTAGGAGGGTCCCTCCACTGGGCATAGCTAGTGCTAGATCCGTTGTTGTTATTATTGCTATTGCTGTTGCTACCATTGTTGTTGGAGATGGTGGCCTGCTTGGGAAATTTAGTGCACGCGGGGAAGCTACCGCTACACAAGGAGCTCTCCATGTGAGCGCTAGCTTGAATCAAAGATGCAAAGCTAGTGATGGACTGAATGCTTAATAGGGCCTTGGTTGTTGGCTGTGCCCCATTGATTATCATCTCAATATACTCCTCGTCAGAGGGTCTATCCTTGACCTATGAGGCCAAAGCACGCTAGTGACCGACATACACCCCGAATGGCTCTTGGGGTCTCTATCGAAGGGCGACCAAATCTTCCTGTTTCAGGATTAGGTTTAGATTGAAGGAGTACTACTCCAAGAACACCTGACTGAGGTCGTTCCAAGTCTTCATGGAAGCCATGTTGAGTGAAGTGAACCACTTTAGTGCGGGCCCAATAAGACTCTCCTAGAACAAGCAAATGAGTAGCCTTTCGTTAGCCTGTAGTTGAGCAAGATTTCTGTTATACACCCTTAGATGGGAAATGAGGCAGCCTTTTCCATTGTACTTCTCAAAGTTTGGGATGTGAAAGTTCAATGGGAGAGTCATCTTTGGGAATTAACAGAGGCCCTAGAATTGGTAGGATTGGCGGTCTCCACCCTACACTACTTGTGGTGCCCTTTCCAGGTTGCTTATCCTTGTAAGGAGAGCATTTGGGGTCACTGATATTGTGGATGTTGCAACTTGGGTAGGTCCCATGTACGCCTTATTGGGGTCACACCTATGTGCTCCTTTGGATCCACCATCATGTCGCCTGGTGTCGCAATGTGAGGGTCGACGTACCCATGCATAGGTGTAGGGTGCGGTGGTGTCAATGCTGGTGGCTGAACTTGCTGATGCATAGGGAGGGGATATGTTGAATGCTATGTAGTGTGACATGTAGAGTGCGGGAGCTGTTGTAAATATGTCTTGAATTATATCTTTGTTTAGGGTTAGTTTGGTCATTAGACCATTTAGGTGCCCTAGTATTTAAGAAGGCTAAGGCACAGAATATGTAACCTCTTTTGGCATAATGTAGCCCTATTTTGTCTCCATCTGT
>JAMKQA010010703.1:0-21978 GCA_024699735.1 Posidonia australis
TGAGGTACACGTGTCTTTGAGTCACTTTTGTAACGAGGCTCGTGACATTCTAGACACTCTAATTTATCTTCGTGTTCCTTGTAGTACAAGATATGATGTTTTGAACAAGCATCAATCTTCACCTCTGCTTTCCCCATCTTTCTCATCATCTTCTTTGTCTCGTAGTAGTTCTCTGGAAATTCATGATTCTCTGGCAACATTTTATTGATTTTACCTATCATAGCATCAAAATAACTATTTGTCATGTTGTAGTCAATCTTCAATGCCAATAACTCAGACATTGTCGATAACTTTGTGTAATTATTGCAACCTGGCCATAATGGCTACTTCACCTTTCTTAACAACTCATAAAACTCTTGAGATTCACCATGTGGCTCTTCATCAGCAGACACATCAAAATCGGAACCTGCCACGTCCATCACCATGTTCACAATGGGATCTGTACTAACAAGAGCAACTTTCCCATAGCTTTGAAAGGCCTCCCCATGTTTAAACCAATACTTGTAGTTTTCCACAAATCCTTTCTTACATAAATGTATTTCAACATCCCTTCTCGATTGTTTTTTCAATAGTCACATTTTTTACAAGGACATATAATCCTTCCATCCCTTTCTACAATACCTGAATCTTGATTATATGCAAATTCCATAAACTCCTGAACCCCATTCAAAAAACTCATACACACTTTTCCATCCACGACTGGTGTATACATCCAATCATGATGAGAAGACATTTCTTTCTACAAAAGAAAGGAATCATAAGATGTCTATATGTCTAAATTGAAAGAAAAACCTGATGACATTTGAAAAAGAATGTGACTTAAGTATTACATTACAATAGGATAATTTATGACAATAGAATAATAGAAACTGAGCAAGAAATTGAAAATGAGAAGAATAAGCTTTATCAAATAAGATTGCTGCTAAGGATAATGTGGCTTAAAATATAGCAATGCCTAGCTTAAAGGCATGATCAAATGGTATGGTTCTAGGAACAATGTTGGGCTCCAGAGGGCATTGGACAGACATAAGAAAGAGATAAGTCGAGCATAATTATATTAAGGAGTTCTATACTCTTTGCTCTCATTTGAATTAGGGATAAATTTTGAAGGATAACTAACCTTTAGATGAGATTAAACTATTTTAACCTTGGAAACAGTTTGGTTCAAAAACAGTTATCCTTGCATTGATAATTTTTTTTCTTGTTTGCCTTAATGTGAATAATATGGGATGATTTTAATAACTTTGCCACAACACTAATAATAAATATCACAATAAAGTAAGTAGTATCATACATCGAAAAAAACTTTACAAAAAATAGATCATTAAGAATAAAATGAATCGTACAAATAATTAAATTTTAAAACATTTCTACATATTCAAAAATTTTAGGCACTCTAGGATTTAGGGAATTTTAATTGAGGGATATTATGACAACCTAGGATTTGGTCAATACACTACTGGATAATCAAAAAATTGGTATCAAGAATATAAGAATCTGAACCTAAAAATATCACAAACCAGTAGATCAACAGACTTATAGTAGATTGGTAATAATTAACACAACCATTTCAAATCATATATTAACACAAGGTAATAATTAACTAGGGGGATTGGATATTCTATGTTGTGGTTGAATTGGACTCTAAAATGGATAGTTTACATTGTGTTGAATTGGACATGGTGCTCTACATGCCATGTGGGTATAGCTATAGAATTTATTGGTGGTTGTGATTCAATGTAAGGATCCTATAAGATCAAAATACCCAATTCGATTGGGTGAGAATTAATAGAACATGTGTTGATGTGGGCTGCTCACAGAGTTGTGCACACAGGATTTCTGCAAATGAGAATAACTTACAAGAAGGATGAGAGATATGGGGGCTTCCTTTCACGTTACATGTTTTCCTCTTCAGTATATAGTTTACATATAGGGCCGTGGATCACATGGTAGTGGAATGCCTCCCATAGAAATTCCAGTTTGTCAGGGAATCAATAAAATACTAAAGAGTTAGAAAATTTGTGAGTACTAACTGCATTCTCAAGTTCTCTTTTAGTTTAATATAAACTTGAGGATAAAGGATGAGATGTTTCTAGTCTGATATTTTGAGCCATGTCAACATGTTCGATGTATGTATCTACTGATAGAGGAATGCAATACAAATAGTCAATATTTCCCTAGACTTAAATAGTTTAATATTGTAACTCAAGCAGTCTTTGCACTGGAAGTATTGGTGGGTATGGAATTCAAACATTGGACTCTTGTACCAGTCTCAAGAGAAAAGGAGAGATAAAACTCCCAAGAAAGTGGAGAAATGCAATGTATAGTCAGTCACAATCATGAATTGAATTAGAATTTTTAAGAAAAAATATCAAGAATTAGTTTAGGATATTCCATAACATCGTTCAAAATTATTAAGGAGGCTAAGAGTCATTATGATCATTGTATGGTCAATTAGTCACAATCATGAATTGAGTTAGAATTTTTATGAAAAAAATATCATGAATTAGTTTATGATTTTCTAATACGCTACTGCTGAAATTTTTATTTCAATTATATATTGAAAAAAGGGTGTTGGGCATCATTCAAAATTATTAAGGAGGGCAAGGGTTATGATGTGATGATAGTTCTTGGATGATTTGGAAGTTGAGCCATCAAGCATGCCAACTAGACTCAGCAGCAACTGTTTTGTTTTGTTTCCAAGGAGTAGATGAAAGTTATTTGGCCCTAAATTTTTATTCTTTTTCTTTTTTCGAAACCAAAAGAGCCATGTAGATTTTTTTTAATTTTAATACAAATAATTATGTCAAGAAAACACTTGGCAAGTTGATTCTTGACTTCCAGATGATATCAGTGGTTGTCATCCTGCTAAATTGTGTGAAGAAAAGAGAAGCAAATAAACTGATGAATACATTGCACCAACAACAAGGCAAAGTTCTTCTCTGTGAGCTTAAATGTGTTCCTTCAGGAACAATTAATAACAACGTTTTTGCAACCACAACCATTTTGGTCCAAGGTAATAATTAACACAACCATTCCAACTCATATATTCATGATTTCTTGTAAACAGTGAACTCTTATATTCATGTTGAAATGGAAAAGGAAAATGTGCAATAGCTAAATTATCCAATATCACAACTATGTTGAGATCCAATTTCTTTACTGAAGTCAATAAATAAGAACATGAAGAAGCTAGAATAGGATCTCGTATTGCATTTATACCCAGAACTACATCCATATAGATGGCATCGGAAACTACAAGATTAACAAGAGTATATTCTAAAAATAAATAAACCAACTTCCATTTCTAGTATATAGGTATGATGGAAGATATATTCGTGCAAAATTATGCCTCAGGAACAGGATGGTTCCTTAAACTTTTATTAAGATTTTTTATTCTTTTCTTCTCTATCAAACAGGCAAACATGCTTCCATGAGTATGCATGTTTAGTTCTGTTAAAAATTGGGCAATCATTGGCCCAACAAGCATGAAGCATCCCCCAGAACTAAAGCAAAATCAAAATATAGAATTAGCATGAGCAGTGAAGATATCATTACCTTAGACAGGGAGGAGGAGGAGGTTGTGCCGATGGGGGGAACCTCAAGGAGGGGCTGCGAAGGAGGTGTAGAACGTCGGAACACGTCGGTGGGGGGAGGTTGTTTCCAGTGACATGCGGGAGGAGGAGGAGGAGGACGACGAATCTGTGTCGACGAGAGGATGCAGTGCTGATGATTCCCATGACAAGCAGGAGGAGGAGGAGGAGGACGATGTTGGAGCACGCACCGTCGAGGAGGCACCGCAGAGGAGCACCGTCAAGGAGGCAGAGGAGGACGAGTGATGGACGACTGAGAAAAACAAAGGAAAGGTGGAGGAGGAGGTAGATGAGTGACGTTAGTGTAAGAAAGAAAGAGGCAAAACGAGCCACGTTGAGGTATTTTATACCTGAATTAGCCAGGATTTTAACGAGGACATTTCCTCATTATACACTTGCTAAATAAAAAGCGAGGGCATTGTGAGAAAAAATCCTCCCAAAAAACTCGGTACATTATTGCGAGGTAAATTCCTCGCAAAATCCCCATTATATGTCCTCGTTAATTTATTGCAAAGACATTTACTTGCTATGTCCTTGCTCTTTGTCCTCGCAAAATCTAGCTTTTCTTGTAGTATTAGTGTGATTACAAAGTTTTTAAGCATCTGAATGCAAATTTCATAAAGAAAACTCATTTTAAAAAGTTGTGGGGGCTCAATGCAAAACTTCAGGACTTAATTGCAAAGAAAACATGATTTCAGGGGGCTTAAATGTGAAGAAATACATATTAATGCAATAATCATAAAAAAATAAAATATGTAGGGGACCATACGTAATTTTTACATAAATAATAAAAGAAATAAAATTTATTTAAAACTTCAGGGGTTTCAACACAAAAAACATGACCTAAAAGTAATGATTAAAGGACCTAAATGTAAAAAACCTATGACTACTGGCATTAATCTAAATCCTTTTTCTTCAATGGTCGCCAGCGTTCCAAGCTCCAGCGAGTCGCTGGCGGCGGCACAACGGTGGAGGGGCTCCGGCGATGTCCAAGAGGCTGGAGGGAGGCCAGGCGAACTCTCCGACAAAGTGGACAGTACTGGGGTGGCCTGAGATTCTCCCCCACCTTTGGCTCCAATGGGATGTCCACCAGCGTTGAGAAAGAGGACGACGAGATGGCTGGTGGCGGTGTGGTTGCTGGGTCGACGTGGCGAGGGCCGGAGGAGCTTCGGGGCGGCACGAGGAAGCTCCCAGAGGCGTCGACAAGGACCAGGGAGGTTTAAATGGCTCCACCCATCCCCTGTGTTGAAGACAACCACGATGGAGGTAGGGGCAGTGCTCTGGACTTTGGAACAGCGGCGTGGCTGCGTGAAGAGGTTCCTGGCGGCGAGGCAGAGCCTTTTGATGTGGTGATGTGAGGCGAGAGCATCCGGAGGGCTCCAGTGCATCGACGACGGCGGTCGACGGTTGCAGGGTAGTGGCGACGAGGTCTCTAGCCGTAGGAGGCCAATTGGACTCCTCTTGGGCGATGGAAGCTTACGGAGGAGGAGGAGGAAAAGGGAGGAGAGGCCCATGGGGCCGCACCTGGACCCAGGAGGCCACTGGCTTCACTGGTGGTGGTGAACCCACCACCGGAAGGGGGAAGATGACGGATAGGGGCGGAGATCTCCAACGAAATGCAAAGAAAAGGCTGGGGAGAACGCTATGGGCCTAAAGGAGCATGATTAAAACTAAAAGGAGAGAGATTACTTGGCTGAATGCAGTTGTTCTCCCAGTGAAGCTTGCTGGTGGCGCTTCGAGAAGCTCTAGCTGCGGCGGTCCCGGGGGCACCGAGGCAGGGGAGGAGGTTCTCTAGAGGCGGGGGAGTCATTGGGTTGGCTGGGTTTTGAATGGGGTCCTTTCTCTGGGTTCAAGTGCCATCCGTGGACTATTGGCGATGGGTCCTTTTAAACTCTGATGGGGTCGCTCAGTGTCATTGATCCTCCACCTCAAGGGACCAACTTCGTTGGATCAAGCGTGTACTAGAGGAAGTTGGCTGGAGATCACGCGGAGATCAGGGATACGCTCTCTAGACTTCGGGATCTTGCCAGAGATCTTGCCGGAAATTGCGGACTACTGGTAGTGAAAGGAGGCTGGCCGGAATTTTTTTTTTCTTTCCTAAGTTTCCAATTGAGGGGGGAAATGGTGCTGTGGGCTCAGGTTTTTGAAGGGTTTTGGGTTTTTGTTTTTTATGTTTTAAGAATTAGGTTGGGGTTTTAGGATTAGGGTTTTTGATTAGGTTTTGTGATTTTAATTAAGTTTTTGATTTTATGACTTTTAAGATTTAATTAATTGATTTTAAATTAGGATTTTTTAGATTTTAATTAGGGTTTTGAGTTTAATTAAGTGATTTTAAAATAAGGTTTTTTTTGGATTTTAATTAAGGTTTTGAGTTTAATTAAGTGGTTTTAAATTAGGGTTTTTTGGATTTTAATTAGGGTTTTGAGTTTCATTATGTGATTTTAAATTATGGTTTTTTTGGATTTTATTATTTTAAGGTTTTTTGTGATTTTACTTAGGGTTTTGGGCTTTATTAAGTTTAGTTAAGTGATTTTAATTAGGATTTTTGGATATTATTATTTTGTTTACTTTAGGTTTTTTTTGTGATTTTAAATGATGTTTTTTGTGATTTACGTTTTGGGTTTTAGCTTTAAGTTTGATTAAGTGATTTAATTAGGGTTTTGGGTTTGGTTTTAGATTTGATTATTTTTAAATTTAGATGTAATTAGTTTTTACATGATTTAATTGGGGATTTAATTTAAATTTTGATTTAATTGGTTTTATTTGGGATTTAATTTAGATTTTGATTTAGTTGTTTTGTTTGCTTGATTTTTGTTTGGATTAGGGTTTCTTTTTAATTAGATTTAATTTTTAATGGATTTTATTGAGTTTTACTTGATTAGGATTTTAATTAGGGTTTTTTCTGAATTAATTGGAGTTTTAAATGGTTAACATGTATTTTATTTAATTTTGGTTTTAATTAAGGTTTTCACTTGATTAATTTAGATTTTAAATTTTAAATGTGTTTTCTTTAGTTTTGATTTTTGATTATGGATTTTTGCTTTATTTGGCTTGGACTGAGTCAAAATGGTCTTGTGTGGGCTTGAGTTGGTTTGTGGGTTTAGGTTGGGCTAGGGTTTAGGTGGAGTTAGGGTTTAGGTGGACTTTGGATTCAAGTTTGGTGGTCGCAGCCAAAGCATCTTTCCAAAGGAGTCTGCTGCCAAGTGACTGCAAAATCAGGGTGTCTACACTAATAACAGTGGATTGGTTAAGTGGAGCTAATTCATCCATTAAATCTTGGGATGGGATATGATTTGGGTTTCATGATCTAGCTATTATAACTAACTACAAAAATTAATAACATAAAATAATAAATTGAAAAATGGAGCATAATAAGTAGATAAATTGGAGGGATTAGAAGTCGAGAAATTCAAGGCATTAGAGAGGAGGTGGAGTTAATGGAGGCAAAGTAGAATCGAGTGGAGACATTGAGTGTAGATGGATTTTCCTTCTTTTATTGCTTGAGGATTTGAGAGTTTAGAGGAATGATGGAAAGTAGAGTTGAGAATATATTTAAAGAATAGAGAGATTGAGAGATGTGTGTGAAGAAAATGAAGAGGGAGGGGAGGGGTATTTATAGGTGTTTCGCAGTGGAGGAAGAGTTGGAAAATACCATTGGTAACAACTACAAAATCTAGCTGTTGGTAACAAATAGAATTTTCAGTTGTTGGTAAATCGAGACCACCCTAGGATGACCAGGCATGGTGGGCTTGGGCTAGACATGTTAGGTGAAGCTAGAGGCTAAGATTGACTCATCTCGGACCTGTGTTAGGCTCAGCTCAGACCTTTGTTAGGCTCAGCTCGAGCTTGTGTCAAGGGCCTGGACCCCTAGGCCCAGCTTGACCTAGCCATTGTACAAGGGTCATGCTAACTTGACTTGGATCCTTGAAGGGTTGGGCTATAATTTGAGATTCCTAAGGCATGGGGTCTTGGAGTGGCTTTCTTTGTTTTGAAAACATTGCCTAACTTTTAGTCCCACATCGGTTGTGAGAGAGAAACTTAGAGGCTTTATATATATTCAAAAGTATTTTAACTTGGTTGGATGTTAGGGTGTGAGTCTCTACAAATGTGACCCGCATGTGGCGCACTTGGCACTTTGCACGCTTGCCATATTCATGATCAAGTAAAATATTTTTTATATATATTTGGAACCATTATTTTTATTTATGAGTTTATTAATTAATTTAAAATTATTTAAAATAATTCTCTATTATTTGAATTGTTTGAATAGTTGCAAATAAAAAACTTTTTATTGACTAGATGTTTTGGGAGTTATGTTGCATCCATTGGGTTCTATAAAATAGAATCAATTACTAATGGAAAATACAATTTTCAAAATTCCCATTCTCCCTCAATCTCTGTTGTATTGTGATCAATTGTTTTACGAAGAGTTAAGGAGAGATTTTAGATTTGCGTTTTGCAATCTCTTATAGACTTTGTTGTATTCTAGAGGAGATTTACTTGCAACCTGGAAGCAAACTAGTTCTTCAAGTGGGGGCAAATAAATTGTAACACCCTAGCGCTACACAATAATACAAATACTACCCATTAAACCAGTTAAATTAGAATAATGCAAAAATAAATAAAATCAACTACCCAAACCTATGTGTGGCTAAGTGACTCCAAGAATTGCACTAGAGCAAGACTATACCTCTAACTATGCACTTGAAATAGAACACTTATAAAACACGTGTTAGTGACATCAATGTCACCCAGTACGCATCCCACACACACAAAAAACAGCAAAACCTAAGTTCTTACCAAACCACGAGGAAAACTCAAATACCGAAAAGCCAACACACGTAATTCGGAGAAAACCAATTAAAATCATGTCTTTTCAAAACTTTCTTGTCATTTCCTTTTAAAATTTCATGCACATTTGTAAATCATTTTTATGCATTCTAGGAAGTCATTTCTCATCTAGAATCTAGCTTAAAGCACACATCTTTTTATATCTCAAATCATAGCAAGACCATGGCTGGAAACTAGCAAAAACTACAAATCTCAATCCATATCAAAACCTGTCGTATCACCCAGGTCATAGGTGACCAACCTGGCCACAAGTAGTTGGCAAGGCTCCATCCTTGTCCACATTGCAGTGCTACGGTGAACCACCCCACATAGGAGTTGAACCACCTTGACCATAGCCTCAAAGTCACATACCCTCACTGGTACAAGCACGAGGTGTGTCGTCATGATGCCCCTAGTGCCTGAGCACTTGGCGACTCGAACCTTAGACTCAACTAGCATTGGCACTAAGGGTAGCCCGGGTCCACCATGCCCTAGGTCCTACTGTACCACAACAGTCTCGAAGCTCACTCCTGGGACCAAACTCGACAACCACTGCCTAAGGCACATCCCAACCTCTCAAAGGTCTCATTATCCCTTGTCGGTATGACCAATCGGCCTCTAGTGATTCCCACAAATCTCTGTAAACCCTTTTAAAACATATGTAGCTTCCTTTAAAACTCTTTTAAAATCATTTCTCAAAAATCATTATCAAAACCCATTTTAAAATCATTTATTTTCCTCAAAACATTATTTTCCACATTTATGGTTCTCACTAACCATTTACCACATTTAATGGCTCACAATCGTTTCACTTGTATTTCCTACTTATTATAGGAAATTATCATTATCTCAATCCATATTCATGTATTTTCATGCGTTTCATATTCATTTAATGTTCTTCAAAAAAATCATTGGAAACATGTTCTATAGTTCACTGAAAAAGGCAAGATTCGTCGATCATTCTCGTTGGCTATATCAGCTAGCAAAATCTGTAACCTAGTCGTGCGAAGAAAACTTGTTGGAAGGATCCGCCTTCCAGTTTTGTCGCTAGTCTTACAAAAAACTCAAGAAGCTCAGAGCATATAACCCAACTCAAAAAATCTTCATAAATTCCTCATAAAAACTTACAAAAGCATGCTTCATACATCTAGAGCATATACAATAACTCCCAAACATATTTATGGCATGACTTCATACTTTTCTCATAAATCTACTCTATTTCTCATAAAATCACAGTTAATTCTCTAAAAACCCAAAACCACCACCACAGGCATGCCACCCAAGATTTCATGCTTCATAGTAATCTTTATGATAAAATATAATCCTAGGCATGCTTCCAGAAATTTTAAGAGAAGGGAACACGTACTATAATGGGTTCGTCGGTGATTCTTCATTTCTAACGTGCTCTCCGTTGAGCTTTGATGAGCCTCCCTGATGTCCACATAGCACCAGCGATGTTCCCCTGTCACGGCTCTTCAGCGATAGCTCACCGGTGGCAAACTTCCCCCTCCTTTACCTTTTTGACTCTCCCACTCTCTCTACTCCATTTGCTCTCTTCTCATTAATTTCCCTCCTGATTTCTCCAATGCAAGCTTGGGTTTTTAAAGAACCCATGTCAAAGCCCAGTCAAGGGGAAAACCTTGAGTCGTGGAAATGGTAGGGCGTTAGGCGAAATCAGCGGAGAAATTTGGTGCAGGTGGGTTCAGGCAGTATTCTTGTTTTCTAACATTTTACTGTTCAAATTGCATGTCGGCAATTCTCGCTACCAAAATCTGCCAGTCTTCCTCGCCTAGTTTATCCACCTTATCTGTTTGCCATCATTAGTTGCTAAGACCACCCACCTATTGGAATCGCTAGACCATTACTGAATAGAGCCAGAGAGGAAACAAGAGCCCAAAATAGGCAAACCAATCACAAATCCAACTCAACCACTAACACACATTCTCATAAACACAAGGAAATCAAATTTCAGAGCACAAACATCGATATTAAATCTCATTATCAAAATATAGTGTCTCTGGTACAACCCTGGGTATTACATAAATCCTTAAAGAAAGTGATTCATGCCTCAAAGTCTATTTTCATTTTACAACCTAGATTCCAAAAAAAATTTAAGGATTTATTCTTGCAAAGATCTTGGTGATCAATTCAGACATGGTGATGAAAGTTTGCTTCGATTGCAACAACTTTTCTCATGGGCAAGACAAGATGATGTTTCATCTCATTGCCTTGGAAATCTCTTACATACTGGGCCTAAACTTGGAGCCTATTCCCTAACTTTCAATGCCAAATGCACTCAGGATTATGTTAACTAATGAGGTAATTGAGCAACACAATGTTGTGAAGAAGAAACATGATGAACATGAACTAATGTGTCATGGTTATATCCTAAATGCACTTTCTAATAGATTGTATGATCTTGATAAAGATGAAGTCTACGAAGGATATATGGAATGCTCTCAAGTTCAAGTATAAGGTTGAGGAAGATGATACAAACAAATATTTAATTTCAAAATATTTTGATTTTAAGATAGTTGATACTAAGCTTGTTATCGAACAAATTCATGTGTTGCAAGAGATTGTGAACAAGATCTGAGCCCTAAAAATAGTCCTTCGTAAGGCATTGCAAGTGATTGTGATATGTCCTCGTATTGGAAGGGGTATGGAAAGAAGTTTCTGCATAAGTCTGAGGACATGTCACTTGAACAAATTCAAAAGCATCTTCATATTGAATAGGAGTCACACTTGCATGACAATGTGAATTATGATTCATATGATGTGAAAGTTAATTTTGTTGAGTAAAAGGGATCTCAATCCAAGAATGCAAACTTCTAACCAAAGAAGAATGGACAACAATTCAAGAAGAAATTTTCCAAGATGAAGAAAGGTGCTTGCTATGTTTCTGGCAAGGAAGGACATTATGCAAAATAGTGTCGACACAATAACCACAAAAAGGAGCGAAAGAATAAGCCCACTGCAAACATGGCAGAAGAACCACTTGTGGCAATGTTCTCTAAGGCAAACATGGCTACTATTCAGCCTGGTTGGGGGCTAGATTTTGGAGCAACAATCCATATTGTTATTTGCAAGGACAAAGGTTTGTTCAAAGAAATTGTTGATTGCATTGAATCGAAGGAAGTGCCAATAGGAAATAAGTCCTTTCCCAAGGACTATGGTAAAGGTACTATTGAGATTGATTTCTCATCTCGAAAAAAGTTGACTCTTTTGAATGTGTTGTATTTAGCTGAAATTAAGAAGAACCTAGTTTCTATGGATTTATTTTGTAAAAAGGGATTTCAAGTTGCCTTTGAATCTGACAAGGTTATCTTGTCGAAGAATGGGATCTTTGTAGGAAAGGGTTATTCCAGTGATGGCTGTATCAACTATCTATCAATAATAATAATGCTTCTTCTACTTATATTGTTGAGTCTTCCTGTTTATGGTATGGTAGATTGGCACGCTTGAATTTTTGTCATCTTAAGAATATGAAGAAATTAGATTTGATTATTTTTTGTGATGAACACCTTGATAAATGTGATATCTATGCTAAATCTAAATTAGTTAAGAAACCTTTTTCTAGTGTTTCTAGAGATTCTAATATGTTAGACTTGGTTCATTTTGATATTTGTGAATTGAAGAAAATGTTAACTCATAGTGGTAAAAGATACTTCAACACCTTCGAAGATGATTGTAGTAGATTTTTGTATGTTTATCTTCTCAAATTGAAATATGAGGATTTTGCTATGTTTAAGAAATATATAGCAGAAGTAGAAAATTAGTTAGAGAAGAAAATAAAAGTATTGCAATTTGATCATGGGGGTGAGAAGAAGAAGAAAAAGAAGAAAAGAGTTGGGTATAGGATTCTATATCGAGGAGAGCAACCTCACAAGGTTTATATAACTAAGCTATTTGTTAACAACTCGAAGGCAAAAGCAATAGCAAAGGACATGTGTCGACATGAAAGTGGCCAAGGACTAATAGAAAATAACAATATCACAACGGCCTTGTCGGGGACGTGATCATGTTGAACCTGGGATTTCATGTGATACTCCTTGGATCATCTACTCTTGTTTTACTTTGTCTCCTTCTAGTCTCTGCTAGGGCTTTCTAATGGATCCATGGGATTCCCTATCTTAGATCTACTACTTGGAACCCCCAAGTCGCTACCACTAAACCTAGCTATAAATTTTCATTTAATTATTTTTATCTTTATTATTAACCAACAATTACACTAATAATGCAGCTAATGCTAAGTACTCTCAACAGGAAATAAAACTAATAAACAACATAAACAAAATTAAACTAACACTCACCTGGATCCTTGATGTGTGGCAGCGTGACTCCTCCTGTATGCACTAGCAACCAACAACTACTATCCTACACCTACCAAAATACACAAAATAAAGCACACGTGAGTGACCACTCAACGGTCACCCAACACGCACCCCACCACAACTCGGCAACCTATGTCGAGGGCAACCAAGCACAGGCATCACACCCAGATGTCGCCAAACCAAAAGGGACAATCAACTGATGCCCAACACATAAGCACTGGCATCCCTCCTAGATGTCGCAACACGAAACCAAGCAGTCTACCACTGCCCGGTAGGCCACAAAATCAAAAAACAATGCCTTTAAAACCATTTTTCCTTTTCCTTTTCAAAACCATATGCATGCTTTTTCAAAATCTTTTATGCATACTCGAGATGGCTACTCTTACCAAGTCAAGCCCAAAACTTGCACCAAAGCACAACTACAAAGTTTCTGCTCTGCACAACATAGTCCCTTTTGGACCCAAGCACAACACTAAGCCACGGAGCCTCTGCTCCCCAAACCACAAAGCCACCACTCCCAAAACAACGGAGCTTCTGCTCTCAGAACACTATGTCTCAACAGGCGCCAAAACCACGACATCCTCTAGGCCTAGAGCCTAATTTCCTAAATCAGGACTCTACACAAACATAAGCACAAACATTGTGTTGAGCTGTCTGATGCCAAGCAGACAACATTGGTCACAAACAGTCCACTGAAGCATTCTGCACTACCATGGTCAAGTCACCCTGTGCAGGAGTGATCATTGTCTTGTGATTCTCCCACTTGGAGAACCCTCTCAATGCCAACCCCTCCTAGAAAGGCAATCTTGTCTCTCAAGACGCTACTAGTAATGGGGCGTGCATCCCACATGCTTTGGCCAACATAGGGTACGCCTCCTCACAACGTCCTCCACACGATGCTCAGGAGGGAGTCTCATACCTTCACACTAGACAACACGTGAGCCTTAGTGCCCACAGTGACAGTAGGAGTATCATACCTCTCCATCATGCCACAAACACCTCAACTTGTGGACCTCAACCTGGGCCCTACGATTGACAGTCAAGGAATGTCATACCTCTAAGACCCGATGAACACTCCTCAGTCTGTTGCTCCCCAACGCAAACAGAAAGCACTAGAAAACTCTTTCCAAATCATTTTCAATTCTATACTTTTCTCTTTCTAAATCTCTCTTTTTGAAAATCATTTCAAAACCATTAAATATCTTTTAAAACTCAAGAAACACTGTGCTTAGTAGTGGCACAGAAACAAAAGGCGGAGAAACCACAAACAGAACACAGCCACGACAGCTCCCCTGTTAGGCCTAGGCAAAACACCTTGGGGGTGTTTGGGTTCACGAGCACCACGCTTGACCCACAACCAACACTCAAGAAAGTACCAACAAAAGTGTCCTTTAAGTGTCATGCTCACTTAGAAGACACCACAATAGAGCAACCACAACCAGAACTATACACTATAATGCCCAGGTGTAAGACACCTACTGGCTCGTGTTCCTTGAGAGCACAACTAGATTGGCTTAAACACCCAAAACAGTGCCACTGAATACTCCATTCAGTGCACCACACACAAACCTTAGACCTATGGATGCTATCATGATTCCTAAAGTCCATTCTAAACTATCTAGGCAAAGAATCTATTATTTCTAAATCATTTCATCTTTTACTCAACCCATATCCCGGATGATCTCTTGCTAATTCATTTTAGGCAAACTCTACAATCATTTTAATGGTTATCGTAACCATTTATGCCATTATATTTATTTCCCTAAGATTAATAGATATATATATACCTATATATTTATAGATATTAATCCCCACCACAAATAACTAAGTGTAGGGGTTCAAGTCTGGTTCGGCATATCAAACCAAAATGGTTGGCCAAACCAAGGCTTAGGGGACCAATTTGACAGGCCAAAAAGGGATTGGTCCACCAAAATCCTCTAACTTGGCATGCCGAACACGATCGATCGACCGGACTAGGGTGCCACATCAACACCCAAGACATAGAATGGTAGATCAAATAAATTCAGTCGACCGAATCAAGGGTCAAGGGGACATTGTGGAAGCCCAAAATGATATGCCAAAATAATTCAAGATACTGATCCAGACGAACCCAGGGCACCCAAAAAAGGGAATTCAAAGTTCTAACCCTACAAACACCCACACAAACCAAGCAAACCATATATCAAAATGAAGATCACGATGAGATCTTCCAAACTAGACAAACAACACAAAGATCCATCAAGTGGATCTCGAGAAATCAACAAAATTTACAAAGGGGCACTATTCACCCCACACAATAAATATAGCCATAAATGACCCACAAATGCTCAATAAATTCTAAAAAATTTACTACAATTATGAGCACACTATCATTATCCTAGGACTCAAATTGGAAATTGAAAACAAGCCTATAGGGTGCATATCTCCACCGAAGGCGTGGCAACGACGAGCGACGAATGGCGATGCTCTTCCCTCTCCTATAGCCACGAGCATCTCCTCTCCTCCTCTCCACGATGGCGACGACACGGTGGTGGTGGCGGCGACACTCCTCCTTCTGGCCATCTCCCTCTTTCTCTCTCAATCTCTCTCCTTCTCACCCTCTCTTGTCTCCCTCTCATTTCTCCCTCTCTCTCCCTCACTCATGTGGGAGAAGATGAAGGAGAAGAAGAAGAAAGGGAAGAAGGGGTGGGGCCTGAGGAGAGAAAAGAGAAAAAAGGAAGGAAAAAGACAAGAAAGAAAGAAGGGAAGGAAGCCACAACACGAGACCAAACCATGTGACCTTCCACATCAACGTGACTCGCGCTAGCAGAGACCAGCCACCTAAGTTTGCCAACCAAATTCCACTGCCTAGAACAAACCCACAAAACTCTTATGGCGGCCAGCATAGCACCCGAACCACACAATACCAACAGGCTAGACTCTCACAATTTAAGCGTAAGACATTATTGAAGACATGTCCAACATTGGGCACTGAACCCCCCAACGCCCATCACAGCTGAATCCCACCTTAATTATTTGGTCAAAACACCACTTCTAAATCTGGGTCATTACAGACTAACCCCCTTAAAGGAATTTCATCCCCGAAATTCTCTAAGTGAAACACCAAAGGTACCAAAATTAGGACATCACCAGAATGACCCAGACAGCACCACATTGGTGCCACCTAAAACTCACGACCTATAGGTGAAATCTGCTAGGGGTGGGCACCCAAACCGTCCTAACCAGTTAACCGAACCGAACCGAACCATTTTTAGTGGTTCGGTTTGGTTTTTCAAATTCAGTGGTTTGGTTTGGTTTGGAATATCTTCAAACTGAACCATATGGTTCGGTTTGTGGTTTCAAGGACGGTTTAACCGAACCGAACCCAATATAAACTATATATGTTAAAACGTATATTAAATATTTAAAAGAATATAATTATGTATCTTTTAGAGCCATAGCTCGAATCATAGTCATTCTTATGTATCTTTTACTAGGTTATTTTTTTAACTGATTGTTATTGGAAGTTAAATAAAAACGTTTTTGGTAATTTTTATGTATCTTTTACCAGACTGTTTTATATTTGATTCTTGTAGTCGATAAGCTTCACTACTGTAATTCTATCATAACATGATACATGAAAATTTCATATTATGAGGAATTGTGATTTCTATTTAATTTTGCAGTATTAGATGTGGTTATTGTCATTATATCTCATATTTAGTTATATTCTTTCATTTTTCACTATCAACATTTTATTTTTTTCTATATGTTTTATTAAATGGTTAAATCACAAGCCGAACAGAACCAAACCGATTTTGAATGGTTCGGTTTGGTTCGGTTTCAATAGATAAAATGGTTCGGTTCAGTTTGAAAATTGTTCAAACCGAATTATATGGTTTGGTTTGTGGTTTTGTTACAATTCGAACCAAATCGAACCGTGCCCACCCCTAAAATCTGCACTCCGTAGGGCCGTCTCATCCCATTTGGGTCTAGGGCAACACCAAAGACTCAACTCTTTGAGTCTAAACACCACCAAAAATTCAGGGTGAAGTCCCTTCCGGGCACAAAAACTCCACCCAAAGGCTCCAAAACAGTGTCTTCTAGGGCCGTGAAACATCTGAAGCACCCCTAGAGACACACAAAACATAGGATTAACCAGGTGAAGTTAGTTTTCACCAGTGTCCGCTGCGCTACTTTGATGCACAACCTGGTTGGAGCCACTCCTAACACCAAACCACTAGCTTATTAACATCTCCCATCACCCTAGAAAATCTCCTCCAATCCAAGGTACGAGAGAAATTTGGTTACTAAGACACAACAAAACTCTTCATGGATCTGGAGTGCACCAACAAACTAGTCAACTGTTTGCTATCTATTTCCAGGGATTGCTTCCCAGATCGACACTCCATTAGATCTAGAGCACAACCTCCACTATAGCCAACACCGAACACGTGGGTGGATAGTTCCTCTCGTAATTCTCCTAACTGGCCAGAACCACAAATCACCACATTGCCTCACCGCAACAGGAACTTATCCCAACACAGAAGAATATTGGTGGACTCATCACGACTCGCTACGACGAAAGCCTTGCAGGTGTAGATGTGAGACCACCAAAACACACTTAAACCACTTATTAAGGGTGAAGCTCACGTCAAGTATACTACAATCCAGAGTCTCGACCACAAGAACCACTGTTTCCAGTGAAACAACCACACCAATATTAAGGACCACTCGAGAGTCAAACTCAATCGGATCTCCAAACTAAAGCAACTCCCAGCAATAGCGTCTGAACCAACTCGAGCTATTCCTCCTTCCAAGCGGACCTATCTGTTGGGTTACTATCCCGAAGGTACTTGAGCAAGACCCCCGAGAATAGTTCACCTGAATCAGGAAACAATTGCTTGAAGGAAAACACGTGGAATCACACCTACTAGCTCGACCAGCAGTGCCACCAAACGAGACGGGTAACCAACTCCACTTGACTTACCCCATCTCCACCATAGAAACCCAAAACCCAAAAAAAACCACAGGAGAAATAAGATCTCCATAGATTGAATAGTGCTATGCCATTCAACCCACAAGCAAACAAGAAAATCAACAATAGGACACTCATGGAAAACACTAGAGAAATAAATCTCCACTTCCCAAACAACACAAAGCCATACGAGCCATGACCAACCAAGCCAACTGTGTATCTGCCAAGATAGCCCAGACAACATAGACATGGGGAACTCACCAAAGCCATCCCAAAACAATAACACACTCCTAGGAAACCACTGAATCACCCAGAGACGACAACAGACATCTGAGGATCCACTGAGTCACCTAGAGACAAAAAGAGGATGAAATTAAAAGCATCCTCCGCATCCACCACAAAGGCAACCAACCACACATCTAGGAAGCCTCACGCTTCACCCAGATCGACAACAGGTGGATGAAGCTACAGGCATCCTCCCACACTGACACCTACAACACAAGATAGACGAAAGAATACAACCGTAGAGTACCAACAATGACAAACACCAGCAAGAACAGGCAGTAGACAAACAAATAGGCAAACAATAGACAACTAAACAACAAGAAGCATCAACCATGGAGGGTACACCAGAGGCAGACAACTACTGCACCCTGCCCTCCACAGTAAAACACCAAACTGCCTAGCACTTGGTGGTGGCTAACCCCCTTAAAGGGAAAACATGTCCCTTGGTCAATAGATGGAGGGTGCCTAACCCTTTAAAGGAACAAGGCACCTCCTCAGCAAACGCCCTGCCTCCTCGTAGTTGTAGCACACCAAGCAAACCAGTACCCACAGTAGACGTGAACAACCTCTAGGCAACAAGACCTATCTGGCCTCACACACCATAGGGTTTGCTACCTTACCAGCCAACAGAGAGTCTTGACCAGAAAACAACCACCACCACACCATTAGGCAACATAGTGCTTGATCCACACAAAACTCGTGGACAACACCACACCACTCTCCACGATGTTGAGGAAATCCTAGCAAGCCGCTTCACACGAGTGAACGCTGCTCCACGCTCTACTTCCAATTGCTACCTCCAAAGCAATTCCACCAAATCGATGATCGTAAGAAATCCAACCACTGGGAATCCCTCCAATGAGGGGTCGACGTCATCTCCAAATGAGACTGCACACCGTCACTCCCCAGATTCTTCATGGTCATTCACACACTAGCTTCACCGTAACTGGAGTTAGAGCTGAAGACATTCCTCAACACCACAAGCAAGAAAATCAATAAAATCAGTAAAATCTAGGTGCAAGAATGCATGATATGCAATTCTACGGAGTCACTCTACCAGACATCCCAAGACTAGTGCTCCTCGGTGGACTTAAGCACTGATACCAACTATAACGACCACAAGTCGCTACCACTAAACCTAGCTACAAATTTCTATTTAATTATTTTTATTTTTATTATTAACCAACAATTACACTAATAATGCAGCTAAGGCTAAATACTCTCAATAGGAAATAAAACTAATAAACAATAGAAATAAAACTAAACTAATACTCACCTAGATCCTTAATGTGTGGCGGTGTGACTCCCCCTATATGCACTACCAACCAACAGCTACTATCCCGCACCTACCAAAATAAGCAAAACAAAGCACATGTGAGTGACCACTTAATGGTCACCCAGCACACACCCCACCTACAACTCAGCAACCTATGCTGAGGGCAACCAAGCATAGGCATTACACCCAGATGGTGCCAAACCAAAAGAGGCAATCAATTGATGCCCAACACACAAGCACTGGCATCCCGCCTGGATGTTGCAACACCAAACTACGTAGTCTACCACTGCCTCACAGGCTACAAAATCACAAAACCATGCCTTTAAAACCATTGTTTTCTTTTCCTTTTCAAAACCATGTGTATGCTTTTTCAAAATCTATTATGCACGCTCGAGATGGCCACTCTTGAGAAGTCAAGCTCAAAAGCCACACCAAAGCACAACTACAGAGCCTCTACACTACACAACATGGTCCCCTCTGGACCCAAGCACAACACCAAGCCACGAAGCCTCTGCTCCCCAAACCATGGATCCACCATTTCCCAAAACAACAGAGCCATTGCTCCTAAAACACTACGCCTCAATAGGTGCCGAAACCACGACATCTTTTAGGCTTAGAGCTGATTTCTTGAACCAGGACTCCACACAAACACAGGCACAAATAGTGTGTTGAACTGCCTGGTGCAAAGCAGACAACATTGGCCACAAGCAGTCCACCAAAGTGCAACCAATGATGTCTGCACTGCCACGGTCAAGCCACCTTGTGTAGGAGCGATCACCATCCCATGATTCTCTCACCTGGAGAACCCTCACAAAGCCAACACCTCCTGGGAAGGCTGTGATATCTCTCAAGACAATACCAGCAATGGGGCATGCATTCCACCGGCTCTGGCCAACACAGGGTACGCCTCCTCATGGCGTCCTCCAGATGGTGCTCATATTGGAGTCTCATACCTTCACACCCAACAACACCCCAGCTTCAGTGCCCACAACGACTGCAAGAGTATCATACCTCCTCGTCATACTACAAATACCTCAACGTGCAGACCTCAACCTCAGCCCCACGATCGACAGTCAAGGAGTGTCATACATCTAAGACCCGACGAACACTCATCTTAGTCTATTGGTCCCTAATGCAAACAAGAAGCACTGGAAAACTCTTTCCAAACCATTTTCAAATCTATACTTTTAGCTTTCCAAATCTCTATCTTTGGAAGACCATTTCAAAACACAAGAAATACTATGCCCAGCGGCGGCATGGAAACCAAATGTTGAGAAATCACAAACAAAACATAGCCTCAACAATTCCCCTGTCAGGCCATGGCGAAACCCTTGGGAGCGTCTGGGTTCACGAGCGCCACGCTCAACCTATGACCAACACCCAAGAAGACACCAAAAGCATCCTCTAAGTGTCAAGCTCACCCAGAAGACACCACAATAGAGCAACCACAACCAGAACTCTATGCTTTGGTGCCCAGGTGTAAGACACCTATTGGCTCGTGTCCCTCAAGAGCATAGCAAAATCGGCTCAAATACATGGAATAGTGCCATTGAATACTCCATTCACTGCACCCCACACAAAACCACACAAGCCCTAGACCTAGGGATGCTATCATGATCCCTAAAGTCCAGTCTAAACCATCTAAGTGAAGAACCTATTATTTCTAAATCATTTCATCTTTTACTCTACCCATATCCTAGATGATCTCTTGCTAATAATTTTAGGTAAACCCTACAATTATTCTAATGGTTATCCTAACCATTTTTGCCAGTATATTTATTTCCCCAAGATTAATACATATTTATATATTAATCCCCACCACAAATAACTAAGTGTAGGGGTCCAAGTCTAGTTCGTCATACCGAACCAAAACGGTCGGCCAAACGAGGTGGTAGGGGACCAATACGACAGACCGAAAAGGAATCGGTCGACCAAAATCCCCTAAATTGGCATGCTAAACATGATCGGTCGACCAGACTAGGGTGCCACGTCAACACCAAAGATCCAAAACAACAGACTGAATAAATTCAGTTTACCGAATCAAGGGTCAAGGGGACATTCTAGAAGCCCAAAACGGTATGCCGAAATAATTAAGCATATTGAACCAAAAGACCTAGGGCACTGAAAAATAGGACCCAAAGTTCCAACCCTACAAACACCCATACAAACCAAGCAAAGCATATATCAAAATGAAAATCTCAACGAGATCTTCTAAACCAGACAAGCAACACAGAAATCCATCAAGCAGATCTCGAGAAATCAATAAAAATCCACAAAGGGGCACTATTCACCTTACACAATAAATATGGCCATAAATGGCCCACACATACTCAATAAATTCTATAAAATTTATTACAATTACAAGCACACTATCATAGTGTAACCATGCCGGCGAGGAGGATCGCAAAATAATGTGAAACGGTCGGCAAAATCACGTCAAAAAATAAAACAAAAATGCAAAAATGCAGGAGTCGCCACCTAGTCGATTATGGAAGATGAGGAAAACCATAAACATGAAAAATCATGCAAAACAACAAGGATAGGTCTGCGAAAACTAGAAAGATGTGGGTAAGGATCCCTGTTACGTACGAGGAAGGTGTTAGGCACCCTCGTACGCCCGATAAAATCGGTCTTCTATGATTTCTCCAATGAAATGTTGGCTTTTAAGCCTCTTGCTATACGCCCGAGGGCGATATGCCATGC
>JAMKQA010010704.1:0-13807 GCA_024699735.1 Posidonia australis
GCATGAATTGAAATAGAGAGGGGGAGAAGAATACCTGAGGAGCAGGGCGTGTCCTCTGGCGTGGCGAGTCGACGGTGGCGACGGGAGGCAGCTCCGGCGGTGCTCTGGCTGAGGCTCCGGGAAGCAAAAAAGAATGGGATCGCTCTGGAAAGAGGGGGCGCTCTCCTGGTGGGCTATGTATCGAGAGAGGAAGGGTCTTTGGCTTTTAGAGGGGAAGCTTTCGATGGCCGTCATCTGTCGGCGGTGAGGAGTTTTAAACTCCGGCGAAACTCTGTTGGACCGTCAATTCCCTTCTTCCTAGGGTCAACGCTGTTGGATGGAGCACGTGATAGAGAAGGTAAGTCCAGTGATCTCGCGGGAGCAAGATGAACGTTGAGAAATCCGAGATTGACTGCCGGAGATCTCGCCGGAGACGTCGCAGTCGCCGGCGGTGAAGCTCACCGGAATTATTTTCTGGGTTTATAAAGTTTTTATGGTTTATGGATTAAATGGGTTATTGGGCTGCAAACGCGCTTAGGGTTTTGGTTTTTTTGTTTTTGTTTTTTCTTTTGGTTTTGGTTTTGGAATTTTTAGGATTTTTTAGGGTTTTGATTTTAAATTTTAAATTAGGGTTTTGTGATTTCAATTTGATTTTTAATTTTGGAGTTTAGGGTTTAATTAATTAGGGTTTTGAATTATTTTAGGTCTTTGTTTTATTTTATTTTTGGGATTTTCATGAATTTTAGGGTTTTTGATTTTAAGTTTCTAAATTAGGGTTTTGAATTTTAATTTAGGCCTTTTACGTATGTTTTATGATTTTAATTAAATTTATGGTTAAAGTTTAATTAATTGGTTTTAAATTAGGTTTTTAATTATTTTACGTTTTTATTTTATTTTTGTTTTGGGATTTTCATGGATTTTAGGATTTTTGATTTTAAGTTTTTAATTTGGGTTTTGTGATTTAAATTTGATTTTTAATTTTGGTACTTAGGGTTTAATTATTTGGTTTCAAATTAGGGTTTTGAATTTTAATTAGGGTTTATGGTTTTAATTTAGGGTTTTGTTTTTTAATTAGGGTTTATTGGTTTATTTAGGGTTTTTGGATTTTAAATTAGCGTTTATTGGTTTATTTAGGGTTTTTGGATTGATTAGGGTTTTGATTTTCAATTAATTAGGGTTTTTAATTTATTTTGACTTTTAATTCGGATTTTCACTTAATTACTTGGATTTTAAATGGATTTAAGTGGATTTTATTTCATTTTGACTTGAATTAGGGTTTTTGTTTTATTAATTGGATTTTAACTGGATTTAAGTGGATTTTATTTCATTTTGACTTGAATTAGTGTTTTTTGTTTCATTGATTGGATTTTCAGTGTTTCAAATTTTATTTTGTTTGGTTTTTATTTTAATTAGGTCAGAGTTGACAAGTGTGGGCTTGTATAGGCTAAAGTGGGCCTGGATTTTGGTGGTCGCAACCGGAGCATTATCTGGAGGAGTGTATTGCCAAGTGACTTCAAAATCGAAGTATCTACATTGCTGCTCTGAGAAATTATGTAATATCTAAAGGAAAAGTAATAACAAATGGAGTAGTCACCAAAGTGGAGATGTAGAGGCTTTGTTATATCTTATCTAAAGGTGTTTGATGATCAATTTCGTTTGCATTTTTACCTGAAAAGTAAATGCCACAAATATACAATGACGCAAAAAAAAGAAGCATTCAACCAAAGCTCAAAGGGAAAGGGAAGGTGAAAAAATAGTCCATCTATAAAACAGAAGTAGCCAACAAAGTGGAGATCAAATGGCTCTGAGAAGCTAGAGACAGAGACCAAACTTGTAAGAAGGATGTTGTTGCAAAGACACAATCAGAGATAGGTCATTTGAAGCCAATATGCATTGTCAAGTAAGGTAAAATTTGGAACAGTAAGAATAAAATTATATAGGATTGGTTTTATAGAGTAATCTCACAAAAAATACAATTGAAGACAATAGTTTAAGAATCTTATACATTCTTTCATCATTAAGTTACACAATCTTTCAAAAAATTTAAGCAATTAAAATTTATGTAGGATGGGAACCTAAATTTTGTAGAAATCTGAGTTATACATGAACCACAGAGTGTAACTTCACAACTGAAAGGAAAATTACCATCAAACATGATGATCTGAAAATCCTATTTCGTGTTGTCTCTCTTGAGATTTTAGAACAACAAAGAAATATTCTCATCTAAAAATTAGACAGAAATGCAAAGAAATCATACTGGTCTCTCTTGAGAATCACTTATTACGACTCCTCCTCGATGAATGGGCATCTTTTGTGCCGTCCGATAGGAGAAGATGAGCTGTCGCTACTCCATTTAGTTGGTGTACAGAAGGTCGACTAGGGCAAGCGAGCAAAGTGTAAAGGATGAGCCATGTATCTGGACGATGAAAAGATTGAGATTGAAAGAGGAATTACCTTAAACAAAATCAAAGAACGAACGAGAAGGACGGAGACAAAGAAGGAGAGGAGAGGAAGACGAAGATAGATAGAAAAATTGCCTGCGAGCCACTTAAGAAGAGAAGAGGAGGACAAAGGTTGAGAAGATTTTTATAATTCTGCTTTTGCTAGGTTTAATTGTGACTATTCATTTCATTCTATGGTTGTGACATACGCAATTTACCGTTACAAAGATCTCTGTGTAAATGTAGAGAAAGCGGTTCATGATTTAGAGGAAATTATCTTGAAAATTCTATTAATAATTTATTATTGATGTTAAGTGGAATTCAAAATCTAATTTTCTCGAATGTAAGGAGCAAATGCAATCAATTGAACTATTAATTCATGTGTAGTGTAATAGAGAAGTATCACTAATATCATCCTCATGTTTGAAATTCAACTGAACTATTAATATTTAAAATTAATCTGAAACCAAGACAATAAGCGAAGATAACATAATTCAACTACAATTTGATTTACATAAAGATGAACTACAATCTAATCTTCACATACTCTAATCTTAATTGCAAACAATACTTAATTTCGAAATAATATTATTAATAACTGTTAATAAATATGTTTCTCTCATTAAATCGGAGAAACACAAAAAGATAAAATATTTTTATAATATCTTAAGATATTATATCTTAATTTATAATATTTTTAAAATATTTTAAGATATAATATCTCAAGATATAATATTATAAGATGTAATATATTTAAAATATCTCAAGATAATACAAAAAAATATTCAGTCCAATGGATCTATATACTAGTGCACAACCAACACAGCTGTATATGAATTATTAATTCTTTGATTATTCATAAATGATTAATATATATATATATATATATATGTTTTTTTTAGTTTGTCTTTTTTCTACATACAATACAACCATAGTATAGTAATATAATAGTGATTAACTTCTTATGCAATCTATATTAGTCCTGTATAAGTGTATAGTTCCATTTTAATGAAAAATAGTATCGTACCATAAAATAAATTTTAAGATAAGATAAAATTTCCATCTATCCAATGAAGACAAAATCGACGTTGGTAATGATTATCTCCATCAACGTTTATTTTTTAATCGAAGAAGATATTCAGACTTTCCTCGAGCATTACCGGACTCGGATATCATTCTTGCCAGAGATCCGAATAGTAATAGGACTATCGGATCTTTCTCCAGGATGTTGGAGCTCAACGTCTGTACATGTCCGAGGGATTTGGATTTCTGCAAATGTCGAAATCGAAATCGAAACGACGGAGTTCGCTGTAATCCATGGCGTTGGGAAGGGGAAGATCTTTTGCTTCAGGCTTCCTTCTCTTCCTGTCATGCTTCACTACTTTCTTCCCTGCTCCCGTTTCGGCCGAGAGAGTCTTCTCCGCTAGCACAGGTGAGTTTGCATTTTTCTTAGGGTCGTTAGTCTTCTTCTGCTTGTGATTGAGTTGAAGTTCCGCTCTTTAAGCGATTTGAGGCTTATGTTCGAGTTGGGTTGTGGCAGAAATTTGAGATTTTGCGACGGAAGCGCTCTGTTTTCATGATCCTTCGGTGGAATCTAGTGTTAAATTGTGATTCTGATTGGTTGTGACAGTTAAATGATCAACATTCCATGTCATTTGTGTTTTTTTGTAGTCGTTCAATTTTTTTTTAAATTTCGTAATTGTTGGTTCTTTGGGGATCCTGATCGATGTGATTCTCTTGCAGTAGGATTGCCTATGTGATTTTTACTTATTTGGATGTTCCTTCAATTTTTCAATATAAAACGTTTTAAATGGTTGTCTAATTTTTTTTATTTGCAGGTGTGGCGTTTGGTCGGAGTTCTCGTGAACCAAAATACAAGATTGAATTTCATTCCCTTGAGTCGCCCTTTCATCCTGTAAGTTGGTCTGTTCAACCAATAAACAAGTTTTTTTCCCCATTCCCATGTAAAATATGGTTATTGTTTGTCACGTTATCCTAGTTGGTAAACAACATGTGAAATATTGATCTCAGATAGAATGTAAAAAGTTTCAGCCAAACTTTACATCTGTGATTTAACAGTCCTTAGGAGTACTTAAATTGCTTCTGTGGAGTTATTTCACAGAATGATGATCTGGAAACAATGACAATGTCTAATAATGAAAGGAAGAGATATTTGTGCTTCTTGCCCGTGGTTGAAGAAACAAAAAGTTTTAAACCAGTTGCTCAATACAATACAAGCAACATAATTGTGGGGACTGATCAAGGAATCAAATTGAAGACGCCAGATGAGCTTATGGACATGCTCAAGGATCAATGCTTATTAAGAGTGAGATTGTTTTCTATGTCAATTTCAATCACTTGATTGTTATACTGGTCTCCTTTGAGTATATTTGGTCATTTGTTTACAAAACCTTGAGCTTATTGACGTGCTCAAGGATTGATGCCTATTAAGAGAGACTATTTTCTCTGCCAATTTCAATCACTAGATTGTTATACCTATCTCCTTTGAGTGTTTTTGGTCATTTGTTTACCAAAACCTTGTCTATTTGCAGCAAGAAGGCTGGTGGTCGTATGAATTTTGCTATCATAAAAAGATGCGACAACTCCATTTGGAAGAAGACAAGGTAGGTTCATAATCACTTATTGTTTATGAAGTTGCCATTTGCAGTGTGGGGCCTTTTAAATAAAATAACCATATTACTTATACTCGACCTTGGATTATAATTTTCTGGTGAAGATTTTTCTTGCCTACTAAAGGATGGAATGAGTACTATCTTTAGTTAGCTCATTAGTTTCTTATTTACTTAGATCCTTGTCTATGTTAAATTTCATAAGTTCATTATTTTTAGTTTCTATGGTTCAAAATCTACTTTTTTCATGAAACAAATCAACCATGTCGTATCAAATCCGTCCAAGTACTGAATTACCCATTAATGTCAAATCCATTCACGTATAGAATTACCCATTAATGTTAGATAGATTGTGTAGTGCTTGCTTTTGCTTCTGTTAAGAAATACAATTCCAGGATTAACCTAAACCCCTTCCACATATCTCATCAGAAGATGTCCAAGAATACTATGTTTAATTCCGGTTGTCATATGCCTTATAGTTTATACATAAACAATGTTCATAGGATTTGACAAAGTTCAGTGGCTGGCCGTCAACCTAGTGCCACCCTCCTCCGTTACCCGGGCTTGGTACTGGGAGTGAGGAGTTCAACTCTACATAGGGGGAGTTGCATAAACATTGTTCATAATTTATATTTATGAAAATTTGACTGTAATATTATTGGTCTTTAAGAACTCAATGGTTATGTTTGATAGTTTTAGAAGAAAACTGAAATGACTCCTGCAACTAGTTTAACTAAGATGCGAATTTAGCCAGTTTTTGGGCACAACTCTTATAACATTATCATTATTTTGATAGTCATATTCTTACATAGTCTGTGGTTCATCCTCTTTTTGCTTGTTTATTTTCTCACAACCTTTCTTTGCCCGTTCTGTGTGCCTTTTTATTTCCTCGCATTTGCCTTCATATATGACACATCTGGCAAAAGCTTTTATCTTTTTCTTTAAAGTCTCATGATTTTTTTGTTTGTTCCGAGTAATTGAAGATCAAGAATTTACCCTTGTCATCTCAAAGACTGATACTGAAGATCAAGAGTTTCTGGGTTTTCCTCCTCTACAAGTTTCCAACTGTTTCTGTTGTTCTTGTTCAGTGACGTCAGTATCAGTGCTACCATTACTCATTGGCATTGCATTTTTGCTATTTGCTAAATGATAATCTAGCTAAGCATTGTTTCATGATTCCATCTCAAGTATTTGTTCATCTTATGATAAACATGAGGGCCAGCTGTTGTCTCTAAAAAAACAAGCTTTTCTTTCGCCTTTGATGCAGATCATTCAAGAATTTATTTTGGGAGAATTTGACCCTGAAGCCACAGCTGCCTTCCGCCAGAATCACTCTGACATTTCAACACTTAAAGATCCACGCTCCAAAGATGCCTCTCAACGGTATGAAAAAATTGACAACTTTTTTCCAAGATGTGTCATACTTATAAATTGCTATGGTATACTTATGAATTGCTATCAGGTATCATGCTCATATCTATACAAACGGGACCCTTTGTGATCTGACAAATCAACCTCGAGAAACCGAGGTATAGGGAAATCTACAATTTCAAACTATTTTGTCTTCTGTATGTATTTATTATTCTCTTATAACTGTTAATTTTCCTATCATATTTACAGGCTCGGTTTGTCTGTTCAGAGTCCTCAGTAATGATTAGTTCTATCAAGGAAATATCAACATGCAAATATGCTGTAACAATTCAGTGCCCAATGCTTTGTAAGCATCCGTAAGTCTCTCTAGAAACACTAAATACTGCAAGATGCACTTGACTTTTGATATGAATTTTGTAGCTTCTAGCTGCTTATTCACAGCTTATTATTGGGGTGGATGAAAGTGTTTCTGCTGAAAAAATGGCTCAAGTAAGATTGAGCAGACTTTCCCAATGCTAAATTTTTACCTCTGACCTGTAACATTTCCTTGCCAGGATGTTTCAACAAGAAAGGCCAACGTCACACATAATTCATTGTAATGAGTTGCCACGTGAAACCAAAGACTCAGAAATGGATAGACAAGGTGGAAAACAGATGACTGTAATGGCAAACGACAACGAGTGATTCGCTTTGTGATCGAAGAAATGAATAGCATACCATCAAACTCTTGGATAGGTTATGACAAAAATGTGGGACTGCTTAGTCATCTTGCTGCTATTCCATTGAAATTTCTTGGACATTGCAACAGATTATACAAAAAGCACAGCTGTAGGCTGGATTTCAGCTGGTCGAAGCTTTTCCTTTCCTTTTCTTTCTTTCTACAGGCAATGAGGGGATTATGGATATTCGAAGAAAAAGGAAACTTAAGAACTGTATGATACCCTTGGAAGTTTATGAAATTAAGTAGTTGGATGTGCTTATGTATTGGATGTGTGAATTTGAATTTTTTCACTTTTTGTTCAGCGTCAGAAATCGTTATTTATTGAGTGTTATCTCAGAGATCAAAGTTAACAAAGTTTACAACTAATTACTCTGAAGATGGCTTAGGTTCACTATTCCGATACTGATGATGCCATTTTTCTTCTCATTTTTTAATGTCTAATTATATTCTAAAGAATATAATAGCTCTATGATTGCTATATGGACATATGGTCATACAATTTGTCAACCTCATTGAATTGCGAAAGATGAAAATAATCCTTAAATCCTCGAAGCTGATGTAATGAGAATTTATTCTTGAAACTATTGTAAGTACAGTTTATTTCATAGAAATAATGATTATTTCATGTTAAGCTAATACTTGGAACGGTTTTGGATTTTGTTGCAAGGACTCGTTTGAATGGCTTGGTTTTTGAGATTTCGTTGACATTCATTTCTTCTTCTTCTTTTTTTGCAAACAGTAGTATTTTTTTCTCTTTTCCTGTAGTTCATGAGATTCAAATATAAGGAGGTGTGATTTCATTCTTCATGGTGAACAGCATCAGTTGGTTTAATTTTCCTTTCATTTCAATGCACCAAAGAGAACGAGGATGAGACTGACACAGTTATATCTTGTTTCTTTTAGTTTTTATATGTCACTTCAGTATGGATTCTGTCTCATTTGGCTGGACACGCTTACCATAAACCCAAAAGAAAAGAAATGATTAGAGGGCGAAAGATACTGTAATTCAGCAGATTTTCTTGGTGTAGTTTATGACATGCTTGCAAGTTAAAACAGAACACAATACGACATTAGCCGAAATGACTGGCGTCCCACCGATAATGCTTAAAAAGATGGCCAGGTACTCTAAGCTACAAAATCAAACAACCTCTTATTATAGTCTGAAACAGTCTTAATAGGTTTTTCTTTATGTAAACGGTAATTCTCGTCTATCCCTGGGTTCGAATTCAGGGGGAGAGGTGCATTCCGTCCTCCTAGCGACTGTGCCAAGCGCACGTGGTTCTGCGCACGATGAATTTGAAATGTCGTATGATTTACCACAAAACCAAAAGAAAAGATAGTATGAGGAACTCGGGTGAAGAGTCTTTGTAGGTTAGTAATTAATTGAGGTATGATGTTTACTACAAAACCAAAAGAAATGATATCAACTGATTGAAGGAAGAACACTGATATTACCATTTTGATGGTTTTTTTCTCTGATACTAGTCGATTTAGAATGGAACAAAATCGTCAATGGCATATCAGATTCACAGTTAAATGGGATTAAGAACACATTTTGGCACCACAATACCAATCGTCAATGCTATTACATCATTGGCAACTCAAGAGACATCAAACTCAGAATAACTATTGCCAGGCAAAGACCTACATTGATTGGAATCCCTGGCTGCCCACTCGAATGACGTTCAGAAGTTGGTAAAGGAGCTGGTGCTTCTACATCAGCTTCTTCTGCAACAGGTGGTAGTGGTGGATCGGTGACATCCGAGGCTTTGAGAGCAGGTGCAGGTGGAAAGGCCGGTGGCAGTGCTTCTGCAGGGGCCAGTTGGAGGAGAGAACCAGGCTCTGCTGGTAAGATTGTATACGACATATTGGCATCTGGGTTGAAGCATGGGCTCCCTACACAAGAGCAGGATCAAGCAGTCAATCTCAGCTTTTGATGATATTGAAAACCAAATGCAAATTTCCAAATATTTTCTGTTCACGCCCATGTTCATTTATTGAATTCTTGATGACAACGTTGGACATTGGAAATCATGTGATTATATTTGAGTTTCGAGTGCAAATTTGCTATTTCCAAGCTTTGTTAATTCGTGCTCTTGCGCTTGTGTTAGTTATAAAATGCATGTTCCTATAATGAGCATGAATTAACAAAGCTTATGCTTATAATGAGTTCTAAATGCGAGTTTCTGGTTCTTTTTAATTCATAATCATGTGCTATTGATGAACACTCGGATGACAATGTTGGGGAGCAAGACATGGATCTTACTTATATATGCAGTTGAAGTTGCAGGGTAGTCGGTCACGATTCCATCTACTCCAGCCGAAACGTAAGTGGCAATTTCAACCATGGGATCTGCAAAGTAGTCGAACGCTATAGTGCTAAACTCGTTCATTAGGACAGAAACGTAGACTGAGAGATTAGCAGCATGCATCTTGTCCACAACATCAGTGAAAGAAGACAAGAAACCATCTTTGTTGGAGATGATGGAAGATTTGGGGACGTTGACAGCATTGGCAAACTTTTTGATTTCCTCAGCCACAGGTTTGGGAGCATCGCTTATTATCTCGTCAATTCGAAGAACTCTTTTGTAGCTGGGGAATTTGGAAAGGACCGAACTGTCATCTGACTGAATGAGAACTTGTTGGGAGCTTTGCTTGTCATAACTGGCATTTGTTAAGGCTGAAATGACTGTGTCCACAATGCCAAGACCTTTTTCTGAAGCAAGGTATGCAGCATTCTGCACATGTGATGGCCATTATTAGTAATTGAATTTTCAATCATAAGATGTCTTTATAGCTTCTTCCGAAAACCAGGACTGAATCGTAAGTCCTGACAAATTGGGGTACACCACCACATCCTTGTGAAAAATTTGAATATATCTCATGAGTATTGGCACCTTCTACTTACCCTTATGTTGAGCAAGATACCAGGAACTTTCTTCTCCTTGGCAAAATCCAGAAAGTCAGAAAGTGACATGAGTTTTCCCTGATTCTTCATTGCAGGATTTCTGAGCAGATGGGCTTGCGAAAAGGGGCTTGCCAGAACAGCTAGAAAATACAATTAACCATGCAATTAGTTAGGTTAAATTTTTTTTAATCCCTAGAAAATGTTTGATTGATCTCAGTTGTTGTAAAGTCAAGATGCTTACGCTTCAGGCTTTGAACCTCAGTCCATGTGAGATCAAAAGTGAATATGCCACTGTTCTTTTGTATTTCAGGTATCATGGTGGACTTGGCCATGAAAGAAGACATTGCATTAGTACCATCCGTTAGGTCTGCAGTGTTCAGGCAGAAAGCAATGCCATCTTTTGACAGCTGAACAGAGCAATCAATTATGTCAGCACCATCTCCCACTGCCTTCTGGTAAGCGAGATCAGTAGATGCAGCAAAGTTTCCACTTGCTCCATTATGTGTTATTACTAGTGGCTTTCCTGCAAGCATGCATTAGGAAATATAAACTTCAATATTTAAGGTCTTTATTTATTATTATTATTTTTAATCTTGAACATGCCAACAATCATGAATTGTGCTAGACGGGTACCTTTTGAGGGGGCTGATGTATTCTTCTTGTGTGCAAGGCAAGCTGCATCAGCCAAAAAAGATATAATTCACACATTGCTCTAACATCTCTGGAAAAGATTTACTGATCAATATACTTGCCTATAGACTCAGATGCAGTGGATGGAAAATCTGTGAGCACTCCATCAACGGTGAAATTTGAATTGTCAATGAATTGCAGGTACTCAGCTGTGGGATCATAGCTGTAATTGTAGCTTCCGGGGTAGTCATTAGCAAAACCAGAAGCATAAACTTCTAGACCCTCTTTATGAGCATCATTAACAAGTGTAGTGTGAGGTTGGAGATATTGGTCAGGACCAACAGGCCATATGTAGGTCTTGGGTACTAGAATTCCAGAAGCAAATGTCTTGATGTTTGTGAGATCCTTCAAGAGGGAGGCGTACGTTTGGTTTGTAGTCGGTTCGATAGCATCTTCAGCTAAAAATCGGAAGACTTTCTTTGCTTTCCTGACTTTTCCATCGATACTTTTCAAGAAACCAACTTCTGGAGAAGAGATGTAATCAATGCCCACAACTTTGGTTGCCTTCATTACAAACTCGGCTGCATCTTGCTTGTGCTGCTTAAAGAAGGTGCTATACTGCAACATAATAAACTGCAAACGTTAGATTCTAATCTCAATTGGTGCAATTGTAGCTTTATGGTTTCAGATTTTCAATAGGAAATAATCTGAATTACTAACAAACGATGAATGCCACACATTGTTGAACATAAATTAAAAATGGAGGAACACTTGAATTTTTTCATCAGAACTGCCTACACATTAGAATTGTTTTGTTGCACTGGTTCCTTTTTCATTATAACTGGCTAGGAAATACAGAAGCCAACATTTTTCAAAAAATAAATGTACCTCCACATTTAGCCAAAATTTAGCTGGTCGAAGCCCTGTGACATCTTCAACCAGGGATAGTGGCAGAATTCCATCGAATGCGCTCGGACGAGAGAAGATATTTTGAATCACTTTTGGATGTCAGAAGAAAAGAAAAACAAAAAAAACGAAGTCAAGATAAAAACCATCATAAACGAAAAAAAAATTAGAAAATTTGCAAGAACTCTTGACATAGAATTGCCTAATAGTTTATCATAACTCTATGGCATAGTACTTGTTCAAGAGCAACATACAGGAGACCTTGCTGAGTAGTTGATCCATAGTATAATCCACCGAGAACCATCCATGAAGGGACTCTCCATTTACGGTATATGTCTTGTCTCCTTTAGGATAAATAGATGCTATGGTTGTTGAATTATCTAGTTGAAGACCGGAATGGCAAATTCCAGTGCCATCCTTTGCCAGTTGCAGGTCACAGAAGAGAACAACATCTGAAAGGCTTGTTGAAGATGCGAACTCGAACGCGTAGTGGCTCGACTCGGGGAAGACACCGGAGTATCCTCCTCGTGCTATGACTAAAGGAGCATTACCTGCAGAAAGGAGACATATCTGTTGTCATTTGAAGCTCGATGGGCCTATCAGATAAATCACTGAATGCTTGATTGCAGGTTGGACTGTATTCGGCCAGCTAAATCACTTTTTCAAACCAAAACGAAGGAGAAGAGCTTGTTTGTCTTATAAACACTGCTGTTTCAATTCATACAAGACATAAATTAAGAGAGGGAAAAAGGAACCATGAGCAGGTAGAAGAATTAAATCTTCTGTTACAACTTACAAGCTCTAATCTAAGTCATACCATACTAATGTTATAATGACTTAGTACAACAGGTAGAAAACCTAAAAGCTACCAAAACCCTCCTCATTACAATCACAATAAGTCTTTTCCTTGTTGTCTAGGACGTCAAATTAAAAAAGGAAGAATAGGACGTCAAATTCGCAGAAAGAGATCTTAGGAAATTAAATGGAAACCTCTGCAGTTTTCTTATGTATGAAAAACATCTACAATTAATTTCCTCAGACATTTCTTCTTAATCTGTTTCTTCTTTAACTTTTCTATCATCTTGTATCACCTATAATTTTCAATTTCTATTTGACATTCTAAAATTTTAATGTGGATGGATTAAAATTTGCATGTTTCTTCCATAGCATCTGGTGTTGGTCCTCTCCAGATTTGAATTCCACTTAATTGTTCTACGAGGCCAGTAATGGATCATTTGAAACGACCCACCTTTCAAAGGCCCATCATGGGGTGCTCACTTGACAAGGAGCGAAAGGAAATGTGAGAACTGAGAAGAATTGAGAGGAGGAAACAACAAACAAAACAACCAGATGCTCATGAACGTAAACAGAATGAAGGTCAAAAGCATGGACAAAAATGTTGAACGAAATATTAATACCACTTTTAGTTAGCCACTTGGTTGACTCATTTGCCGCTGCCGTAGCCGTCGTTGCATGGTACAACAAGCAAACCAGAAAGAAATACTTCATCCTCTCTTCTAATCCCAGATGCATAACCTTGGAATTCATGAAACAAAACAATATGAATCCCATTAATCACCCTTGGATAATGGTGAAACATTAGTGATCGAAGCCAATATGGGAAAACATACTTTGCTTATGTGTCTTTGATCCTGAGAACTGCTTCCTCTTGTCATGGTGACGAACAAGAGCAAAAAAAGAAAGAAAGAAAAGAAAATAAATGGAGAGAATGAGGAGGAAGGAGAGGAAGGTTGAAGGGGAGGGAGGGGAGAGGAGAGAGTATTGAGATTTTTAGTGGACGTGAGAACAAATTTTATTGTAAGGGGAAAAGATTACAGCAAACTGTTGGGGTTAAATTTAGGGAATTTGAGCTGGGGTGGATTTGTATGGGCCCCACAGTTTAAGGTAAAACGGCCGAGGCAATGGGAAACGGTCCGGAGTTTGACACGTCCCATTTTGATCCAATTTACTTATATTATTATTAATTACAATCAATCCTTGCTAATTAATTTGAGACCCGTTGATTGGAAAAAAAAACATCTACTCCTAGGGTTTTAGACGACTTGAAATGCCTTTCTCTTCATGTTTTAGATTCATTCTCTCTAAAAAGGTGGTGTGGGTGTGTGTGTATATATATATACATATAATTTAAAATTCAAAAAACTAAACTAATCTAGTAACTAATTTGAAAATAGAATGATTATACACATTGTAAAAACTA
>JAMKQA010010705.1:0-27910 GCA_024699735.1 Posidonia australis
GACCGGTCTGGCCCGGCACGGCCCGCGGCCGGTTTTTGCGGGCCCAGGCTGGGCCGGGCGGGCCTGGGCCGGCCCGGCCCGTTTTCCATGTCTAGTTCTAGGTGGCCAAAGGCTTAGGGGAGAGGCGTTGAAGGATAGGGGATTACTGGGGTTTCAAGTGCTGCTTGAAGGAGGACTGGCAAAGTAGGGCTGGGAGAGCAAGGCTGTTTTTTTTTCCTCACCGCCGGAGGGTGTTGTGCGTGGGATAGTTGTAATGGGGGAAGGCTGGCTGTCGCGAGTGGGTTCGTGTGGATCGTGGCTGGCAGTTGGCCAGATCGTGGGTTCTGTTATGTAGGGAAGGAGAGATGGGGAGAATGGATGCGGGGAAGAAGAGGGAACTGTAGCTTTATTTCCTTTTCCTAAGTTTTTAATCGAATTTGGTTTGGACTGGGCTTGGCGGCATAATGGGTTGTGGGCTTTTGTTTTGGGTTTTTCTTGGTTTTAGGTTTTTAGGGTTTTCGTTTTTGGTTTTTAGTTAGTTGTTTTAGTGATTTTAATTAAGTTTTGATTTTGTGATTTTAATTTAGGTTTTAATTTTTATTATTTTATGGTTTTTTTGGGTTTAAATGGATTAGGGTTTTGTGTTTAATTTTGGATTTAATTACTTTTAGAATTAATTTTTAGTTGATTTAATTAAGGTTTCACTTTAAATTTCGATTTAATTGGTTTTACTTGGGAATTAATTTAGAGCTTGTTTTAATTATTTTTTTGCTTGATTTAATTTAGAGCTTGATTTAATTGTTTTTTGCTTGATTAGGGTTTTAACTTAATTAATTTGGATTTTAAGTGGATTTTATTTAATTTTGGTTTTAATTAGTGTTTTTACTTGATTAAATTGGATTTTAAGTGGATTTAAGTTAATTTTGGTTTTAATTAGGGTTTTGATTTAATTAATTTGGATTTTAAATGTTTTAAATGAGTTTTGTTTGGTTTTAATTTTGATTAGGTCAGAATGGGCTTGTGTGGGCTTAAGTGGGTTTGTGGGTTTAGGGTTTTGGTGGAGTTCGGGTTTAGGTGAAGGTGGTCACAACCAGAGCATCTTTCAAGAGGAGCTTGCTGTTAAGTGACTGCAAAATCGAGATGTCTACAATAAGAAACAAAGATTGATTTGAAAAGACTACTTCAAAAGGAATAGCTCCCCTATGAACATAGGATGGCATCCTATTGATAATAAAACAAGCAGTCAAAGTAGCATTACCCTAAAATTTTTAGGAACATTCAATTGGAACATTAAGGATCAAGCAATATCTAATAGATGCCTATTTTTCCTTTCTGTCAAGCCATTTTGGTTGCAGAGTGTACGCACAAGAAGTTTGATGAAAAAGACCATGAGTAGAACAATAAGTATTAAAAGAATTTTTCAAGTATTATAGAGCATTATCAGTTCTCAAGATACGTAAGAGAGTAGAAAATTGTGTCTTTATTTTATTGTGAAAATATTTAAATACATAAAAAACAGATGATTTATCTTTAAGAAAGTAAACCCATATCTGTAGCCATGTCGGCAACAGCCTCGTGCATGGTGCAGAAGGCCAAATGCGTGAGGGATGGCAAAGTCACGGCAAAACAATAAAAATCAAATGATAAAAATGCAGGAGTCGCCACCTAGTCTACTTGAAAACGGGAGACGAGGAAAACCGTTTTAAAACATTTAAAATCATGCCATAAAACTAATGGAAAAGGTCAACATGAACCAGAAAATGGGCAAGGATCCCTATTACGCATGCGGAAGGTATTAGGCACCCTCGTGCGCCTGAAAAATCGGTCTTTCATGGGTTTTTTTGTTTACTTATATGGAATGTTGGCTTTTCAGCCTGTCTCTGTACACCCAAGGGCGATATGCCATGCAATGCTACATGCAAGTGGTGCCTTATCCTAAACATGGGTAGAGGGATTGTAGGGTGTGTCCTAATGCTCAGAAAGGTCACCCGAGTAGTGGATCAAACACCGGTGCAAAGATATTGCACGAATATAACCACGAATCCAACAATATCGGGTGGCTAACGTCCTCGCTTTGCTACATGTAAAACCTAGGCTACCATGCATAAAAATGGATGAAAACAGACTGGATACATCCAGGAGGACACCCAAAGAAAACCAAAGGGAAAGCAAACCAGGAATCATGCTAAATACCATGCCAAAAAGCTACTACGTGCAGTGAAAAACAGGTAGGTGCGCCTGTGTGGTGCGCCAGACTGGTGCGCCATCTATGTGCGCTTATGTGGTGCGTCACCTATGTGCAATACTGATGTGTGCCAGAAAGTATGCCAGTGAAGTGATATAAAATCTTGCAAACATGCATAAAATCATCTGAAAACGCATCATGGACATCTAAACACCTGATCACATGTGAGTGAGTTTCCCCCCTCTTCCACAAGGTCATAAAGGAAAGAGGAAACCCAAGAAAACATGATATGGGTCTTGTGCTCAAGAGCAACATGCCTCACACAAGACCACACAACCCTACTCTGATAAAAGCTAATGAATCCTAGCTATGCTATCTAGGTCTGGATCATAAATTGATACAAAAGAACTCTACACAGAGAGTCTTGAAAAGCAACCAGTTCTCAAATCTAGGTAATAAGCTAGCTTCACTAGATGCTAAACCAATGCAAAGAGGATTATTACATGCTAAAATCATGCAAGCAAGAACATGGCATATCAAAGATCAAATGCCAAAAAAACCAAAGTCCAGAATAGATAGAAAGCCATGCAAATCATAATGCAAAATGAACTGTCTGCACCCTGTGACCAGGCTGGTGCGCCAGGATCGTGCGCCAGTTTGGTGCACCCCAGAAATCCTGAATCAAACTGCAGTCTGATTTCAGAGTCTGGGCTAGATGTATGCAATGAATTGGGTTACTGATTATTTAGACCATTTACCTAGATGCCAGAAAACTTAGTCATGTTAAATAAATAAGCATTAAAACACTCTTATCATTCTCTCCTCAAGTCATGCATGTTCATGGGTTTACAAGGACTGAAGTTATTGTTGATGGATTTTAGGATTCCTGCAGTGATCTGGCTGACTTAGGGAGCATAAGGAACTGATAAAGCATGTATAGGGGATGCATCACAGTTCATGTTCCATAACTAGTGGTTACATAGGACTATGATTCATTGTTAAAATAAAGATCACACAGTGCAAAATCATCATGATAAAGAAGCAATGAACACATAAGGAAGCATCATGAACATCCAAAATAACACAGAAAGGCACGAAAGAACATCACTATATAGACAATATATCAGTTTAGTTGCAGGTTTCATCTAGAATATTATGTAAAACCTAAGTGGAGAGATGGGTAAAGAACCTTACCTTACCTAGGGTATCTCCTCCTTGGATGGCTAAAGGTATCTCCTCCTTGTTGCTTTGGACTCAGTTGGGAGTGCTCATGGATGCGAGAGTGTACTCTAGAAGTTGGGGTGCAGGTTGCTAAGAGTGGGTGACTTGCTAAGAGAGGGTGGACAGCCAAGAGAGAAAAAATGTTGCTAATGGATGGCCTTTTAAAGAGGATCAAAAGGTAACTCCTTGGGATGCAAAAGGCCTCGAAACTCAACAGCCTTGCGTAGATTCATGAGGAATAATCGCAATTGAAGGTTTCAAGCACAGAATATGGAAAGCCAACAGCCAGTACCTTGAAAAGTGGCTGTGCGCCAATTTGGTGCGCCACAATGGTGTGGCAGCTTGGTGCGCCATCTTGGTGCGGTAGCTTGGTGTGCCATCTTGGTGCACCAGCTTGGTGCTCTCCACCTAGCTGCCTGAATTGCTAACTGGACCATGGGCTTGTGGTCATGGTTTGTGCGATGATCTCGGGCTAATTAAAATGTCAAATAGGGTTCAAAAGTGGTTAAACTTGCCACATCCAAAGCAACATCTTCAGGAGAATTCTCCTACGAGCCGCCTCATAATCGACGTGTCTATAGATGCCCCTCCCTGAGCGAGGTCGAGGGATAGAGGGAACTGAGACTGATGCTCAGGGTTGACAAGATACCCCCATTTTGAGGCTACGGAGAAGTGATGTTTGCTATAGGCATTAGGTCATTTATCCAGTGGATGCACCGAAAGTCATGACTTGTTGCCAAATGCAAATATGCAAATGCAAAATGCGTGCGACTGTTGAGCTAAATGCTGAAAATGTGATGCCAATGCAGAAAACAAATGCAAGAGCCGATGCTTGAAAGTAAAATGCAAAGCTGATGCTAACATTGTAAACACGAGAATGGGTGCTTGTAAGTGGATGCAATGCTGATGCTAATGCTGAAGTAATATTACAAAAAGCAAAGGAATCCCGCACACAGATGGAACCACTGGTAGGAAAATGATTAGTTGTCGGACTCATCAACCGGATTATTGAGGTTATCAACCTGAGGAGGCGGGATAAGACAAGTCAACCAAGTCTTGTCAACCCGGTCGCCAAACAGCGTGACGATTGTCAACCAAGTAGTTGGGGATACCAGCCCAACGAAAAGGGGCACGACAAACATACTATTTGTCAAACAAAAAAGAGGGCCCTGTCCGCACCGACTTAGGTCAAGCAAAGGGATTTCACGCCCGCGAAAACCCAGAAGAGAAAAGGGAATAGGACCTTAATCGCCCGGTCAAAAGTCAAACAGTTGGATTTCACGCCTGCGAACATCTAAGGAAAAGGATAAAGACCTTGACCGTCTGGTCAAAGGTCGAGCAAAAAGATTTCGCGCACGCGAAAATTCAACGAAAAGGAAAGGAAATGACTTTGACTGGCCGGTCAAAAGGTCGACTTTGACCACCCTGTCAAGAGTCAAGCAAAGGTATTTCGCACCCACGAGAATCCGAAAAAGCAAAGGAAATGACCTTGACTGCCCGGTCAAAGGTCGACTTTGACCGCCTGGTCAAGCAAAAGGATCTCGCGATCGCGAGAATCCAAAAAAAGCAAAGGAGATGACCTCGACCGCTTGGTCGAAGGTCGACTTTGACCGCTCGGTCAAAAGTCAAGTAAAAGGATCCCGCGCCCGTGAGAATCTGAAAAAGGAAAGGAAAAGAAATGACCTTGACCGCCCAGTCAAAAGTCAAGCAAAGGGATTTCGCGCCCGCCACGCGAAATCCGAAGAAAGAAAGGAAATGACCTTGATCGCTCGGTCGAAGGTTGACTTTGACCGCCCGATCAAAAGTCAAGCAAAAGGATCTTGCACCTGCTAGAATCCAAGGAAAAAGAAAAGAAAATGAAATGACTTTGACCGTCTGGTCAAAGGTTGACTTTAACCACCTGGTCAAAAGTCAAACAAAAGGATTTTACGCCTACGAGAATCCAAGGAAAATGGAAAAGAAATGACCTTGATCGCCTGGTCAAAGGTCGACTTTGACCGCCCGGTCAAAAGCCAAGGAAAAGGATCTCACGTTCGTGAGAATCCAAGGAAAAAAGGAAAAGAAATGACCTTGACCGCCCTGTCATAGGTCGACTCTGACCTCCCGGTCCGAAGCCAAGGAAATGAATTTCGCGTTCGCAAGAATCCACGGGAAAACGAAAAAGAAATGACCTTGACCACCCTGTTTAAGGTCGATTCTGACCGCCCGGTCAGAAGCAAAGGAAAAGGATTTCATGCCTGCGAGAATACAAAGGAAAAGAAATGACCTTGACTACCCGGTCAATGGTCTACTCCGATCGCTCGGTCAAAAGCCAAGGAAAAGGATCTCATGTCCGCGAGAATCCAAGGAAAAAAAGGAAAAGAAATGACCTTGACCCCGGTCAGAAGCCAAGGGAAAGGATTTCGCGCCCGCTAGAATTCGAAAAGGAAAGGAAATGACCTCGACTGCCCGGTCGAAAGGTCGACTCTGACCGCCCAGTCAGAAGTCATGGAAGAGGATCTCGTGCCCGCGAGAATCCAGAAAAGGAAGGGATAGAAGGATCTCGTCTGCCCGATTAGAAGTCAAGGAAAAGTATCTCGCGCCCGCGAGAAACCAGAAAAGGAAGGGATAGAAGGATCTCATCCGCTTGGCATGAGAATCCGAAAAAAGAAAGCGATGAACCCTAGATTACCCCCTAGGAAGGAAGCTGGCTTCAGTTGTGCTCTGGAGGGCAAAAACTATAATCGTGCTTGCTGCTGGCTCTATAGCACGGAAATTAGTGCTCTGCTGAGATGCACGCAATATCCTCTAAAAGAACCTTGCTAATGTTTCTATTTCAATTGGCTCTATTTGTGAGTTTTGTAAAAAGTTAGGGCATATTCGCAACTTTCCAAAACTAAAGGGGCCTTATTGCAAACCAGCCTGATATGGCAAACTTATGATGGCTATATTGCTGCTGTGCTGTTGATATTTGAAATTCTGCTGAGTGCTTGCAAGTTTCTGCTCAAATGTGATTTGTCGCATCTTTTGTGGGCTATTCTATAAATTTCACAATGTCAGGGGATTTTCTGCAAATTACCCCACTTGGTGAATTTTTGGAAGGCTGTGTGCTTATTTTCTTGACAGTTTGCCTTTTGTCGTTCATATGCAAGCTGCGGAGTGCTAGAGGCCAAAACACAATTTTCACGGCCATTTTGCATTTTGAACCTCAGAAATTAAATTATTTGCATTGCTGGTATGCGATGGGGCCCACTGCCATAACTGCCAACTCATGTGCCATGTAGAAATATCCAGCCATGGTGACACCCAAGCACTGTTCTGACGTTCTGCAAACATGGTTTGGTGCATTAACTGCTGAGGATTGTGAGCAACTACGGGTTTGAAGCATATCATCCTCGTTGTTGAATATTGCCAAGGTTGAAATGAAATGGCACTTGTTATGTGCTGCGGCTAGATTCGGGAAGCCCACTTTCCATGTATTTCTCTTCAGGCAGACAGAGCTTACTCTCGCCTTGGAAGAAGTTCGACGAATCCGCGGGCTATTGTCGTACATGTCACCAGCCAGTTTCATGTGCCGTGATAGCTATGCTTCTGTGTTGCATCAACTGACAGGCTCATCTTGAAGTGCTTGCGAGAAGCCTCATTTTCATGCTCCTAAAAGTAGTACTGTCGTAGTGATCTCCTTGACTTAGAAAAGTAGTTGGCATGCCCCTAATCAAAGACCTATTTCCATCGAAAGAGCAGTTAACATGCCCCTGGTTGAAGATCCCTTTTTTTTTTTGCTAATATCCCACCTCAAAGGGCAGTTGGCATGCCCCTGGTTGGAACAATAGCAAACGCTTTGCAAAGCAATGCAAAATGCAGAAGTGGTGCGATCAAAAATGCTGAATGCCAAGTGATTTATGCAAGACTCATAAGATGGAAGTAAGATTTATGCATGGTGTATAGAAGATATGCCCTCAGTACCGAGGAAGACTTCATTGCCTGCTACAAGGAACTAGAATGTCCTCAACTCACTTGGAGCTACCTGGATCCCTGGGTTTATGGTGGCTCACACTCAACCAATGGGCTTTCGAGATAAAATGGGCTCAATGCCAAACTCCTAGGGTCTTATACCTACTTTTTTCAATAATTCATTTTTTTTTACTCCCTCAAAGGCATGCTGACCAACCCTATCCCTACTTGGAGGTAATAAACACCTAGGCTGAGGGGTGGCTGCTCTTTCAGTTTTTCTTAAGGGGTGGCTAGTCCCTTTGAAAATATGGGCTTGGTAGGTGTATTCTTCAACTCCTCTCCAAGTTATGTGATAGGGACAGAGTTGTCTCACATGCCTCTTTCATTGGAGCTGACTTCTATCTTCTTATTTCTTTTGTGCTTTGATGTCTATGTTTTTTTTTATTGGCTCACCCTCACTCACGACCTATCATTTTTTCTCCCTCTAGAGGTATAGGCCCCTTGTGAATTTGTACATTTTGTCCACTTTCCCACGAATGTTGGCTCCCATACCTCCTAGGTCACACAGGTAGTAATGTGTGAGGAGGATCAAAACTCTTCCAAAGCAAGCTGGCTTCCCGATTTTCCTCATTGGGCAATGGTGATGCCAATGTTCCACATTATGATTACAGTGTAAACGAAAAGAAAGTACCATGCATATGGCACGATTTATGTGATGTTTGGATGCAATAAACAAGAAACATAGAGATGCATGGCCTATAATGGAATGTTTTGCAAAGATCGAGAGTGATTGATGATCACTAGTAGTACTTTTCAATTAGGAGGCACTGACGGGCTCCTAGTTGACAGGAGATTAACTCCATTGGTCTAGCACACTCTCTTTCTAATTGAAGGACCATGATTGAAGCTTGGTCTTGGTGATTCTGGCTGCGGTGGTGAAACAACTACTTTCCCCTTCCTGATTCTATCGTGCTCTGCTAAGTCTTCCGTGAGCACCTCCAATTATTCTTGGAATAAAATGTCCAGATCTCCAACTGTGTCATTTGTCAAGCTCTCTGAGTTTGCCTTCTAAGCAAGATCTTGTACTACTGTTGCCTGACGCATTGCCGACTGTTCTGACTCTGACAGCATTGTACAACTCTAGAACTGCTCACATGTCTGACTTTGGCTGATCATTTTCCTCATAGGACTCTTCTGGACAAATCCAAACTGCTGGTGATTGTGACATTGAGACTGTGAATGGACTTTGGCTTGGATTCAAGACACCTGCACTGGTGAAGTTAGTCAAATCGCGGGAAATAATCATCCTTAGGGACTTACAGGAGCGCGGGGATTTCTTCCGCTAGTGCTGATGCTCGTATCCCAATCCTTCATGCTATCTCCATTCTTCCGCCTTGATTGGCTTAGCGGTTCCTTGGTCGTATCGCCCAAGGGGTTCCTTTCTCATATCCCCACTTGCGACACTAGTTTTCGACCATCAGACGGGGGTCGTTGTGAACGGCCAAATGGCTAACACACTCGAGAGTGGGAATGAAATTAACCGGCTCAAACCGGTTGACACGATATAGAATACCAGAGGGTTTGAAGCTAGAGTAGAGACTGCCTCAATGGTAGGACAAATCAAACTAATTAACTCCCTGGAATCACCGAGGAAGGATAAATACAATTGACATGGAAAAGAGGAGAATACATCATGAATAAGATTGGTGGGTCGAATAAAAGATCAGATAGAATCAACAGGAAAGTTGGAACTAACTCCTTAGGGGCCTGCTGCTCCCAGGGCTGAATGCTGAGGTAATGGCTGGCTAACTAAGTTGTGTTGTGCTGGTGGTGCTTGTGTGGCTGTTGATGCGGGCGTTGGGCCTGCTGCCTGTGTGATAATGACAATGACCTTCTGGTCAATCAAGTCCTGGATTGCATTCCTTAGTGTGAGACAATTATCCGTCGAGTGGCCTGCAACTCGATGGAAATTGCAAAACACGCTCACATTATACCACGCAGGAAGCAGACTTGGTGACAGGCGAATCTCAGGCAGCCTCAAAAGAGATGCGACTTTAGGGAACACCATGCTCAACGATTCCACTAAAGGGGTATAGTGGCGCTTGTCACGGCGTTGCCGCCTCGGCTGTGGATGTGCCAATGGCAGGCGCATCCCCACAGGTGGGGCAGGATAAATTGGAGTGGCAATGGGAGTGATGTGTGGTGCATGAGGTGCTTCTGGTGTGGGTGCAGGTGCATAAACTAATTGGTGATGAGGGGGCGGATGGACATTTACCGATGCAGCAGGGGATCTAATATAAGAAACTTCATTCTTGGAGGGATCCCGCCTCTTGGGTGGATTGGCATTATGGCTATTGTTGTTGTTGTTGCTGCTAGCACTACTATGTGAGGAAGTGGCTCACTTGGCAAATGCAGAAAGCGCTGGAAAACTGCCACCGCGCAGTGAACTCTCAACACGGGCACTCGCCCGAAGCAAAGCAAAAAAAGTGGTCACTGACTGTATGCTGAGCAAAGCCCCGTTTGCTGGCTGTGCTCCTCGGATCACAATCTCAATAGACTCCTCATCGGAGGGTCTATCTTTGACTTGCGAAGCCAAGGACCACCATCGTCCAACATACTCCCCAAATGTTTCTTAGGGCCTCTACTTGATTGAGACCAAGTCCTCCCGCTTTGAGACTAGGTTGAGGTTAAAGGAATACTATTCGAGGAACGCCTGTGTAAGGTCGTTCCAAGTCTTGATGGTGGCTATGTCATGGGAAGTGAACCACTTCAACGCGGGACCCGTAAGACTTTTATGGAACAGGCAGATTAACAACCTTTCATTAGCCTGGAGTTGGGCGAGGTCTCCATAATAGGCTTTAAGATGGGAAATTGGGCAGCCTCTACCATTGTATTTTTCAAACTCTAGGATTTGAAAGTTCGGAGGGAGAGTCGCCTCTGGAAAATAACAGAGGTCCTGGAATTGGTAGGACCGGCGGTCCCCGCCCTGCACTTGTCGGAGTGTGCGCTCCAAATCATTCACCCTCGCAAGGAGAGCATCTGGAGCTAACACTGTAGCAGATTGTGCAGCCGTGGCAGGTGCCGCGTACATTGTATGGGTCGCCCCTAAGGGCTCCTCTGGATCCACCATTCCGCCGTTTGGTGCTACGGACGGATGGCCAGTGTACCCGTGCATGGGTGCTGTGTGCTGTGGGACAAAAGATGAACCCTGTGTCAGGTACAAGGGTGAGGATAAGACAAGGGGTGGTGCTACAAGTGGTGCAGAATGCGAGAGCAAGAGCTGTTTGACAGGAATGGCCCCTGGTACTACGCTCATGGCGGACTACGGTCCCACCAGCCTAGAAGGCTAGCCACCAGATAACGGAGATGCATGCTGTGGTGTGTGCTGTGGTGGTGCTGCAAAAGGTAGTGTCGACATCCCTATCGTCAGGGAGACAAGGGATGGCGACGGCTGTGGGGGTGGTGCAGTGGGTGCAATCTGTGGTGCTAAGGTCGGTTGCAAAGGCAACTCGGGAGTCGGGAAGGACAAACCTGAAAAGGGCTGAAGCGCTAATGCCAATCCCTGCAACTGCTGGGCGAGGGCCGACATTTGTTGCAGTTGCGCGGTCACGAGATCATCACTAGTAGCTCCAAAGGACAGAAGCAAGACAGGGGAAGAGGAGTCAAGAAGTTGAGATTCCAGCTGTCCAAACTGGGGAGAGGTTACTACAGAGACAGCCGCAGTCCGTTGGGTGTCAAAAAACACATAGTCCTGAGAAGGAGCAGCAAAAAAACCTTGGGAGAAGGTCATGGGAACAGACTCAACTGCTGAGGCCTTAGTAGCAACAGAAGACCAAGATGATGGTCCCGAAGGTGGGGTAGCCACAGGGACATGAAACTGGGATGGCAGAGGTCCTCCAGATGCTAAGGCAAAAGTAGAGGCAACAGTGATAACAAGGATAGAGACAAAGGAAGGGTACGCTGAAACAAGGACCTCCTCCTGGACAGTAGAGGAAAGGGGCTCGCTGGTTTGCTGGGCCATAGCGGATCGCGAGTGGGTACGGATTGGACTGCGGCTGGGAACAAGAGGCCGGATTCTAGGACGAGCTATCGTCAAAGCGACGGATAACTCGGGAGATGTGGTCAAAACTGGGTCACGCCGGGTGTCAACGAAAGAAAAACCTCAAGCTCTAGCTAAGGAACTCGCACACTGATAGGTACTCTTTGTAAAAAAACAAAGAAATAAGTTAGAAAAGATGCAGTGCTTATGATGGTATGAGATGCAAATGCATGAATGCTTCAAGCATGCGCTCTCTCACAATCTACGGGTGTCCTACCAAGCCATCTACTCCAGGTTCGTACAGGGATAAATGGGTCTTTGACTCAATGTTAGAAAGTAAAGGTTCCCATTCTAAATCCTTGCCAAAGCTTAGGCAGTGAACGAGTGATGAGTTCAGGGCCTCGTCCTCTGCCAAAGTAGTAGGCTGTACCCTCTACTAACACCGACACGACCCCAGACAAGGGGGGACAAACCGATATCTCATTCCACGCCAAAGCCATAGAATTAGAAAACCGGGAAATGTCCTTCGCAAACTATAGGTGGACTCAAGAGATGAGAAGATGCATGTCCTATTTGATGAATGCAAAAGATGCTTTAAGGATTTTACTTGCAAATTTATTAAACCATGGGTGCAAGTTTGCAATTTGTCACTAGTTTGTGTCCTATTTATTAATTTTGATATTTATGTTTTTATTAACCAAAAAGGGAAGAAGGTATGTCTCTAGTCTCCTAAAAATGGCATATACAAGAAGGGAAGAAAACATGCAAAGCAACCATCAATTAACAAACAAAAAACATGTGCATGTTATGTGCAAAAGTGGTGGCATAGCAAATGTGTAAAAGAAAACACCCATTATACAAAAGGCATGCCTGTAAGGAAGACATAACTTATATTATAAAGAGACAATCAAAGCAAAGCATGGGGAATAAGCAAACAAGGAGAAAAGCCAAAATAAACGAAAAACCCAAAACAAAAGCTGAGATCTGGTTATCCCTAGCGGAGTCGCCAGTTCCTGTAACCATGCCAGCGAAAGCCTCGTGCGTGGTGCGGGAGGCCAAATGCGTGAGGGTCGGTAAAGTCACGGCAAAACAATAAAAAGCAAATGATAAAAATGCAGGAGTCGCCACCTAGTCTACTTGAAAACGGGAGACGAGGAAAACCGTTTTAAAACATTTAAAACCATGCCATAAAACCAATGGGAAAGGTCATCATGAACCAAAAAATGAGCAAGGATCCCTGTTACGCACAAGGAAGGTATTAGGCACCCTCGTGCGCCCGAAAAATCGGTCTTTCATGGGTTTTTCCGTTTACTTATATGGAATGTTGGCTTTTCAGCCTGTCTTTGTACGCCCAAGGGCGATATGCCATGCAATGCTACATGCAAGTGGTGCCTTATGCTAAACTTTGGTAGAGGGACTGTAGGGTGTGTCTTAATGCTCAAAAAGGTCACCCGAGTGGTGGATCAAACACCAGTGCAAAGATATTGCATGGATATAACCACGAATCCAACAATATCGGGTGACCAACGTCCTCGCTTTGCTACATGCAAAACCTAGGCTACCATGCATAAAAATGGATGAAAACAGACTGGAGTCATCCTGATACATCCAGGAGCACACCCAAAGGAAACCAAAGGGAAAGCAAACCAGGAATCATGCTAAGTATTATGCCAAAAAGCTACTGTGTGCAGTGAAAAACAGGTAGGTGTGCCTGTGTGGTGCGCCAGACTGGTGTGCCAGTATGGTGCGCCATCTATGTGCGCCTATGTGGTGCGCCACCTATGTGCGATACTGATGTGTGCCAGAAAAGTATGCCAGTGAAGTGATATAAAATCTTGCAAACATGCATAAAATCATCTGAAAACACATCATGGACATCTAAACACCTGATCACATGTGAGTGAGTTTGCCCCCTCTTCCACAAGGTCATAAAGGAAAGAGAAAACCCAAGAAAACATGATATGGGTCTTGTGCTTAAGGGCAACATGCCTCACACAAGACCACACAACCCTACTCTGATAAAAGCTAATGAATCCTAGCTATGCTATCTAGGCTTGGATCATAAACTGATACAAAAGAACTCTACACAGAGAGTCTTGAAAAGCAACCAGTTCTCCAAATCCAGGTAATAAGCTAGCTTCACTAGATGCTAAACCAATGCAAACAGGATTATTACATGCTAAAATCATGCAAGCAAGAACTTGGCATATTAGAGATCAAATGCCAAAAAACCAAAGTCCAGAACAAATAGAAAGCCATGCAAATCATAATGCAAAATGGGCTGCCTGCACCCTGTGACCAGGCTAGTGCGCTAGCCCGATGCGTTAGGATGGTGCGCTAGCGTGGTGCGCCAGGATCGTGCACCAGTTTGGTGCACCCCAGAAATCATGAATCAAACTGTAGTTTGATTTTAGAGTCTGGGCCAGATGCATGCAATGAATTGGGTTACTGACTATTCAGATCATTTACCTAGATGCCAGAAAACTTAGTCATGTTAAATAAACAAGCATTAAAACACTCTTATCATTCTCTCCTCAAGTCATGCTTGTTCATGGGTTTACAAGGACTGCAGTTATTGTTGATGGATTTTAGGATTCCTGCAGTGGTCTGGCTGACTTAGGGAGCATAAGGAAATGATAAAGCATGTATAGGGGATGCATCACAGTTCATGTTTCATAACTAGTGGTTACATAGGACTATGATTCATTGTTAAAATAAAGATCACACAGTGCAAAATCATCATGATAAAGAAGCAATGAACACATAAGGAAGCATCATGAACATCCAAAATAACACAGAAAGGCACGAAAAAACATCACTATATAGACAATATATCAGTTTAGTTGCAGGTTTTATCTAGAATATTATGTAAAACCTAAGTGGAGAGATGGGTAAAGAACCTTACCTTACCTAGGGTGTCTCCTCCTTGGATGGCTCAAGGTATCTCCTCCTTGTTGCTTTGGACTCAGTTGGGAGTGCTCAGGGATGCGAGAGTATGCTCTCGAAGTTGGGGTGCAGGTTGCTAGGAGTGGGTGACTTGCTAAGAGAGGGTGGAAAGCCAAGAGAGAGAAAATGTTGCTAATGGATGGCCTTTTAAAGAGGATCAAAAGGTAACTCCTTGGGATGCAAAAGGCCTCGAAACTCAACAGCCTTGCGTAGATTGATGAGGAATATTCGCAATTGAAGGTTTTAAGCACAGAAGATGGAAAGCCAACAGCGAGTACCCTGAAAAGTGGCTGTGCGCCATCTTGGTGCGCCACAATGGTGCGCCATCTTGGTGCGCCATCATGGTGTGCCAGCTTGGTGCGCCATCTTGGTACTCCAGCTTGGTGCTCCACGTTGGTGCTCTAATTTGGTGCTCCACTTTGGTGCTCTCCACCTAGCTGCCGGAATTATTAACTGGACCATGAGCTTGTGGTCGTGGTTTGTGCGATGATCTCGGGCTAATTAAAATGTCAAATAGGGTTCAAAAGTGGTTAAGCTTGCCGCATCCAAAGTAACATCTTCAGCAAAATTCACCTACGAGCCGCCTCAAAATCGGGGTGTCTACAATATCATTCTAGAATAGTCATCTACAAAGCTAATAAAACATTTACAACATGGTCTCTAAACATCACTATGAACTAATTGAATCAAACTAGTGTTCTTATTCTCAGAATGCAAAGGAAAGACACCCAATGATGTTTGCCTATTTGGCACAAATGACACGAGAAGTCAAATACTAACTCACTAAATGATACAATTTTCTACAATTTTGTAAGGGAAGGATAACCAAGACGGTAATGTCATTGAAATAGAGAAACAATAGTAGACGTAGTAGCAACAGAGGTAGGATTAAGATGGTAGACTCCATTTGACTCAACACTCCCACCAATTATCACCCTCATCCGAAGGTCCTAAAAAAATCAATTAGAGGCATAAAAAGTTACTAAACAATTCAAGGACTTGGTAACTTGACTCATAGATAACAAGTTAAAAGATAAGTTTGAGAACATGTAAAACACAATCTAATGTAACATATGAGGTTTTTAACAGTGCCTACACTAGTGACTGAAGACACTGAACCATCTGCAACAGTAATGGGAGAGCATTGAGAGGTAATAGAAAGGCTAGAAAACAAAATGCAATTATTTTTCATTTAACTCGAGGCACCGGAATCAATTAACCAACCTTTATCATAATAGGTGACAAAGGTTGATGTACTTGACTCTAGAGCATGTGCAGCAACAAAGGTAGAAGTTGAGTGCACAAAGACAATCATACTTATCACAAGATAGATAAATTATATCACTAGATGTTCGAGAATTGTCCGTGGTAGCCACAACTGCTCTAGAAGACATTGACCTCTTGATCGAATCTAGTTTCGCATGCTTTTTCCAACAAAATTCCTCTATATGTTTCAGCTTGCCACAAAATGTGCACTTCCAATCATCATGTAGTTGGACGTTACGCCCTCTAGAGGCTGTCGATGGTGACCATTAGGCACTTTGTTAGCCCTAGAACTATCACATGCAGTCATAATAGAATGATCCATCAATGTCATAACTAATGGGGATATAGTCAAGGATACAGTAGACAGACAAGAAAATGTAGATTTTAAGGAAGGAATCATCTTCTCATTCAATAACAAACCCTTTAATACCTCACAGTTCTCATTTAAATTCATTAGAAAACCACAAACAAATAAATCTTGTCATTGTTTTCTTTGTTTGTCAAGGTTAGTGGTAAAAGGTAGCAACTCACAAAATTCATTGATAACCCTTTGTAGATTGAATAGAACTTACTAAGAGACCGATCCTCTTGTTTGTTGTCCATAATTTTCTTGAACAACACATAGGTAAGCGATCCATTAGCATCATTGAATTTCAACTCCTTAATAGATGTCCACATCTCCTTTGTCATTGATGCACAACCAATCATTGTAACAAGTTTAGTTCCACAACATTTATTATCCACGTTGGCACCACACAATTAGATTATCTCTATATCATAAACTTGAAGTCTTTTTTATCTGGTGGATCGTTATTAAGATGATGTTCACGACTTTGAGGACCAAGAAATCAACAAAATGTTAGGATCCTTAGGCTTCACTAGAGGAGGGTGAATAGTGAATTAAAGGATATTATGCAAATTAAATACTTATTTTGCAATTTCAAGGAAATAACCAGTAAATGGAATATAACAAGGATTTGAATATTAAGTTAAACCATACAAAGAAGGGGATGAGAGGCAATGATAAACATAAAGAATTTTATTGTGGTTCAGCCTCCCTGGCTTAGTCCACTCCTCGAGAACCCCTTGAGAATTTCCCTAGTCCGATCTTGTTCCAGGCCAAGATCTTACCGTTACACTACCTTGACGAACCCTCGTCAAGATCTCGCTAAAATCGCGGGTTCCCTTTCCCACAACTAGAGAAGAGAGAATTTAATAAATGTAAAAATACAACACTTACTTTTCTTATTTCTCCCAAGTACTTGGTAAGGTTGATGCTTGGAAATAATGCTTCAAGCTCAAGTGTTGGAGAACTATAGTTGATGATATTCTTGAAGTTCTTTTCAATGGATGTGAGTAGAATGCTAGTTTTTGGACTTAGGAAGCTCACACAATGGTTTCTCAATAAAGCTCTAGTGTATGTGTCTCTTGCGAGCTCAATGGAGGATCCTATTTATAGGAAAATGCTAAAGGAAATGTGTGTGTAACGTCTATATTTTTTCTCCAATGGTAACTGGTTCGGTATACCGAAATAATTTGGTATGCCGATTTTACTCTGATTTTTGCAACGATCAGTCAATTCGGTATGTCGATTTTACTCTTGGACCTATACTTGAGATTTTTCTAAGGTTTTCTACTTTGATTCATGGATGTTCCCATTTTCCTAGATATGTGGGATGTTTGGGAGATTAATACTTGTTTCTTAGGAGTACATAATTAGAAAATTACATAATAATTACAAAGAATTATCTTGTTCTTTCTCTATTTTGATTTCTCCTTGATGGCACATAGATCTTCAGATATCTTTCCTTTTTATGCTTGATCCTTGATGGCATATAGATCTTCAGATATTTTCCCTTTTTATGCTTAATTCTTGATGGCACATAGATCTTCAAATATCTTCTCTTTTTACGCTTGATCCTTGATGGCACATGAATCTCCAGATATCTTCCCTTTTTATGCTTGATTCTTTTGAATCCTTTATTGATCTTCTATGCTAAACTGAGTTATGAAATATTCTCAAACAATACATGAGTCTTTTGTTATCATCAAAATTAGGATATGGCTAATAAAGCCAACACAAAAAGCCCGAGTCCACAAAAGATAGTTACGACCATTAAACTTCACAATAGTAATGTAACACCCGTAAAATTCATTTTTGTAATTAGTTATAGTTTTATGAATTTTATTCTTGGACAAGTGTTACTGTTCTGAGGTCCGTTGTGTGGTTTTGTGCTTTTGGGCTTGGGCCTCGTGAGCCGACTTCTATTTGCGTGTCCCTGTGCATGGTTGGCACCGTGCATTGTGGCGCTGTGCCTGTGGGCCCCGGGTGTTGGGTTAGTGTGGGGCCTGCGTTGTGGGCCGGTTGCTGTGGCTGGTGGTTGGACGGGGTGGCCGGTGTGCTCGTGCAGTGTGCTAGTGGCTGAGACATGTAGGTGAGCACACTCCCAGCTACTGCGTGCGCAGGCTTTATAAGCCACACCGCACTCCTCCGCCGCTCGTCGTCGTCTTCTCCTTTTTTCTTCTTCTTTTCTCCTCCTCCTTGGGTGCATTCCCCTTCTTCCCCACCCTCCTTTCCTTTCCCTTCCTCCCCACTCCTTCTCCACTCCCCTTCTCCTTTCCCCCATCCTCCCCTACCTCCTCTGTTTCCTTCTTTCGCACGCCGACAGAGAGAGAGAGAGAGAGGGAGAGAAGCTGTGGTGGCATGTGGTGGCCTAGGAAGCTCTGGAGCGACATCCTTGAGGTCGTGGTGCGGCCGTGGTTGTGCGGGGTCGTCGGTGTTCACTGGAGTTGGCCGGAGATTGTTGGAGCGCATTTTCAGGTACGTATCCCCAATTTAATGTGTAGAGATCATGTACAATGGTAGAAATGCCTAGGATGCATGTAATCTAAGCTAAATTTAATGTTTTAAAATTTTTGAGAATTTATTGTGGCATTTATGGATATTTATGGTGGTTGGTGTGTTTTGGGTCATTTTGACCCTTCTGCCTTTTTGATTTTATATCTTAATGCATGGTGAATGGATTTTAGTTTTGTTTATTGGGATTTGGAGTAGACTCGAGGGTCTACATTTTATGTTTTATGCAAGATTTTTGGTGTTTGTTTAGGGGGTCCAATCAGAGGTCGCAGTTGGGACCATTTTGGACTGTAGGGTTTGGGCCGTTTTCTGTTTTTCGTAGAATTTAGCATACCAAACCATTTTGGTATGCCATTTTTCTGTCAGTTTAGGTCCTCTGGTCGAAATTCGGTCGTCCGATTTTGGACGGTCGTCCGAATCAGGAGATTTTGGTCGACCGAACCATTTTATGGTATACCGAATTTGGCCTAAGTGTTGACCGTTGACTTTATTCGGTCGACTGATCCAGATCGGTCTACCGAACCAAGGTTTTTTGGCATACCGAACCTATTTTCGGCATGCTGAATTTGGGCCCAAATGTGTTTATAAATTGTGTTTTCTGAGGGCTTCCTGGATTGCTGTGTTTTATCCCATTAAGAGGGATTGTGGGCCGTCAGTAGTGGTCTTCTAGGACCCTTGATGCACCGTTTTGCCGAGGTTTTGGAAGAATTTTCAAAGATATGAAAATGGTTTTGGAAAGTAGATTTCAAAGAAATAGTTGGCCTGTTTTGGAAAATATTTTCCTGGTTTTCTGTGTGTGGGTCGAGACAGTGTGGAACCGTATCGTCGGGACCAGGGAATGTAGCAACATTCTTGGGTGGTCGGGTGCAACTCCTTGGTTGAGGTCGGGGGCCGAGATACCTTAGGCTGAGGGGCGTCGGGTCCTAGAGGTATGAGACTCCTTGATTGTTGTCTCACGGATAGGGTTGTGGTCCATGGGTTGAAGTGTCTTGTGGCATGACAGGGACGTATGATACTCCTACTGTCGCTGTGAGCACTAAGGCTTGGGTGTCGTTGGGTGTGGAGGTATGACACTCCCTCCTGTGCACCGTGTGTGGAGGACATCGTGAGGAGGTGGACCCTGTCATGGCCAGTGCTAGTGGGACACGTACCTCGTAGCTGGTAGCGTCCTGAGAGACAAGATAGCCTTCCTAGGGAGGGGTTGGCTTTTGAGGGTTCTCCAGAGAGGGAGAATCGTGAGACGGTGAACGTTCCTGCATAGGGTGGTCGTCACCGTGGCAGTGCAGAACGCTGTGGTCGCTCAGCGGACTACGTGTAGTCAGAGTTAGGCTGCTTGGTGCTTGGCTTCCCGACTCACTATGTGTGGTTTTGGCTATTGAGGGCCTTTGCTTGTTGCTTTGGACTAGTATAGCCCCGATTGTGGTTTTGGCCGAAGTGGGCCTATTTTGTGAGGTTTTGAGAAAATAGTTTGCGAAATGAATTTAAAAGGAAAATTGATTATAGTTTTGTTTTTCGCGGTTTTCGTAGGATGCGTACTAGGTGATTTCTATTACTCATACGTTTTCCCTCGTGTTTTTGGATTGCAGGTGCATGCATGTAGAGGTTTAGCGTAGTGCATATAGTCTAGAGTCTCCTAGTCGCACACACAGGTTCCTGGTAGTTAGATATTTACTGTTTGGCTTTAATTTTCCCGTATTTTAATTATTTTAAATTATTATGGAAAATGAGGGGTGTTACAGTTTTGGTATCAGAGCTCCAGGTTCACTAGGTTGCACTACATCTAGGGTGTCTGGTCTAGAGACTCCATAGGTTTTGCATGTATTGTAGAGTCTACACCTGATTTTTCGCTATGGTTTTCTGGTTGTTGCTTTGTCAGTGGTGTAGGTACTTTACCTTTCTCTAGTAGGATGCCTCCTCATGGTCGTATGGGCAAGGCCCCTATCGAGGAGACCGAGCCTCTAGAGGACGTAGGTGGATGGAAGGCGATTCGTGCGGAACTGAGGAGTTTGGCACACGAGATCTCTCACGCGTTCAGCAAGAGTAGTGCCAGTGAGCCGTCGGGCGACCCATGTCTGAACCAGTTCACGAAGCTTTGTCTGCCATCGTTCAAGGGCATGGTCAGTGCTGAGGAGAGCAAGGCCTGGTTGGAGAAGGTGGTGAAGATGCTGGAGAGCATGGTGTGCCCGGAGCAGCATTGGGTGCGGCTGGCGACCTACCTGCTAAATGGTGAGGCAGATAGGTGGTGGAAGTCTGTGAGGCGGTTGAAGTTCCTGGACTCAGTCACTGTTAGCATCTAGTGGAAGGATTTCAAGGCAACCTTCTATGATAAGTATTTTCCCGCTCATGTGAAGGAGCAGCTTCGTTGAGATTTCCGAAGTCTGGAGCAGGGCACGATGTCAGTGCTCAAGTATGAGATTGAGTTCTCCCAGCTGGAACGCTTTGCTCCTGCCTATGAGTCTGAGGAGGAGCAGGCGCAGAGGTTTCTAGACAGCTTGAACCCTGGGCTACTGGTGATGGTGATGGCCTGTTGGTGCCAGACTGTAGATGACTTGGTTGGGATGGCTTATCGCTTCAAGGCGAAGCACTAGAAGTTTTTGGAGAGTCGTCCCAAGGGGAAGGGTAAGTCTTCTTTTACCTTTCGGTTCTCTTTCTCTGGCCCTCCAAGTGCTGGTAGTTCGGGTAGCCCTGAGAAGAAGCAGAAGGTGAGGTCTAGTGTTTCCTCTATGGGCCGGCGGAGTTTTGCTGGGGATAGCGGAACTGGCCTCAGTCAGGCAGTATCCAGTACTCCCGGTGGGAACCAGTACTTCAATTGTGGTCTGGTGGGCCACATCGCTTCATATTGTCCCCAACCTAAGCAGACCTCAGCTTCAGTGGTGTGCTATAATTGTGGGAAGGCGGGACATGTTTAGAGATCCTGTCTGGAACCGCCTAAGAAGGCAGGAAGTGCGCCACAACAGCCGACTAGGGGACGGGTGTTCACCATTGCAGCTCTAGACGTTTGGTTTTCGGGAGATGTTGTTGAGGGTAAGGATGAATAGTTGGTTCTGTAACCCTTTGAGATATGTTGTAATCTCCTTGTAATTTGGACATCTACCTGATTGTATGGATGTGTGGTGTTGTTTTGTTTGGCCATCAGGTTCTTCTATTGTGGCTGGCCGGATGGCCAAAGTGTTGTTTGACTCAGGGAGTTCTTTCTCCTTTATTTCTGAGTCTATCGCGGTGGAGTTGGGAGAGAGACCAGCTAGACTGGCCTTTCATCTTAGCGTGGTGACGCCGCTGGGGGAGCACAGTTTGGCATGGAGGTATCTTCAATTTGTCGACTTGACGCTGAATGATAGAAAGTTCGATGCTAGCCTGATCGTGATGGACATTCAGGAGTACGATGTGATACTCGACATGGATTGGTTGGCACAGCAGTCCGCTTTGATCAACTGTGCTCGAAGGAGAGTTTATTTTTGGTCTCCTGAGGATGGGTCTTTCTTTGTGTAAGGTGGGTGTCAGGGTGAGCCTAAGCTTGTCATTTCAGCTATGAAGGCTTATAAGTCTTTGGTGAGGGGTTGCGTGGGGTATCTAGCCAGTATAGTTACCTCCACTTCTCCTGAGTTGGGTGTTCACAACATCTCTATGGTGTGTGAATATCCCGATGTTCTCCCTGATAATTTGCCTAGTATGCCACCTCACAGGGAGGTGGAGTTCTCGATGGATCTGATGCCCGGTTTTGATGCTGTGTCAAAGCCTCCTTATTGCATGGTGCCAGCAGAATTGCAAGAGCTCAAGACTCAGTTGTAGGAGTTGCTGGACAAGGAGTTTATTAGGCCGAGTGTGTTTCCATGGGGAATGCTAGTCTGTTCGTCCGCAAGAATGATGGTTCGTTGCGACTGTGTATAGATTATTGGATGCTGAACCAGATCACGGTGAAGAACAAGTATCCCCTGCCCCGCATTGATGACCTGTTCGACCAGTTGTAGTCTGCATCGGTGTTCTCGAAGATTGATCTGTGGTTAGGGTATCACCAGTTAAGGATACGAGACCCAGACGTTCAGAAGACTGCTTTTCGGGTGCGGTACGGGCATTACGAGTTCATGATCATGCCTTTCGGCCTGACTAATGCACCGACTGCGTTCATAGATTAATGAACAAGATTTTCAGCCCTTTTTTGGACTAGTTCGTTATGGTTTTGTTGATGACATGCTGGTTTATTCTCCTGATGTTGAGACTCACGCCTTGCACCTGAGGTCGGTTTTGGATACTCTAAGGCGTCATTAGTTGTACGCTAAATTCTCCAAGTGTGAGTTCTGGCTGAGCGAAGTCTTGTTCCTTGGCCATTTGATTTCTGGAGAAGGCATCAGAGTGGATCCTGCCAAGGTCGAGGCGGTGAGCAGTTAGGAGCCACCCAGGACTGTGTCGGAGATCAAGAGTTTCTTGGGTCTGGTAGGCTATTATAGGAGGTTTATTAGAGATTTCTCCTCCATAGCCGCACCTTTGATTGAGTTGACAAGGAAGGGAGTTCTTTTTTGCTGGGACCAGAATTGTGAGGCGAGTTTCCTAGAGCTGAAGTCTCGTCTGGTTTTCGCCCCTGTGTTGACTTTGCCTTCTGGAAGTGGTGGCTTCACTATGTATAGTGATGCTAGTGGTGTTCGGTTAGGGTGTGTTCCGATGCAGCATGGCAATGTCATCGTGTATGCTTTGCGCCAGCTGAAGGATCATGAGAAGAACTACCCGACCCATGATTTGGAGATGGCTGCCATAGTGTTCGCTCTCAAGCTCTAGTGACACTATCTCTATGGGGAGTAGTTTGAGGTCTTCACCGATCATCAGAGCTTGAAGTATATCTTTACGCAGAGGGACCTCAACCTGAGGCAGTGCCGTTGGGTGGAGTATTTGAAGGACTATGATTTCAGCCTGTCCTACCATCCCGACAAGGCCAACGTGGTCCCCGATACCCTGAGTCGGCGTATGCACGTGATGGGGAGGCTGATGATCAAGGAGTGGACCATGTTGGAGGATCTAGTGAGTTGCAGGCTGAAGCGGCAAGCTCAGGGAACGGTTGGTGCCTGGGTGGCCAACTTGTCTGTTCGCCCCAAGCTGTTAGAGTTTATTGTCGCCTATCAGCAACTGGATCCCTTCGTTCAGGCTGTGTTGGAGAAACTGGAGACTGGTGGAGAGCCTCATTTCTCTGTTGGGGCATATGGAAAGCTAAGATATGATATGCGTCTGTATATGACCCAACATGAGGAGGCCAAGCAGAGGTTGTTTGATGAAGCGCGTTGGTCCAGGTACACCATTCACCCTAGGAGTACGAAGATGTATCAATACCTGAAGCAGAGTTTTTGGTGGGCTGACATGAAGAGAGATGTTGCTGACCATGTGGCGAGGTGTACTACCTGCCAGTTGGTCAAGGCAGAGCACCAGAGACCTGGAGGGACCTTGCTGCTATTGGATATTCCTATGTGGAAGTGGGAGCATATCTCAATGGACTTCGTGACTGGTTTGCCGTGGACTCAGAGGAAGAACGACACCGTGTGGGTGATCGTGGATCGGCTGACCAAGTCTGCTCACTTCTTGGCCATTCGGGTGAAGCTTTCGATGCACCGCCTGGCAAAGTTGTATGTATCCGAGGTGGTGAGGCTGCATGGTGTTCCAGTGTCCATCGTGTCGGACAGAGACACGAGGTTCACCTCATGGTTCTGGAGAACTCTGCAGGAGGCCTTTGGCACTGTGCTCAACTATAGCACAGAATTTCATCCTCAGTCGGATGGTCAGACAGAAAGGACTATCCAGACGTTGGAGGATATGCTCAGAGCATGTGCCTTAAACTTTCAAGGGAGTTGGGAGGACCATTTGCCGCTGATTGAGTTTGCTTACAATAATAGTTATCACTCGAGCATCGGGATGGCGCCGTACGAAGCTTTATACGATAGGCCATGCAGATCGTTGATTTACTGGAGCGAGGTGGGCGAGTGTCAGTTGATTGGTTCGGAGCTTGTGCAGCGGTATGTTGACAAAGTGAATTTGATCCATAGCAGGCTGTTGGCTGCACAGGGTCGGTAGAAGAGCTATGCCGAAAGGAGGCGGAGATCGTTGGAATTTCTGGTGGGAGACTATGTGTTTCTGAAGGTGTTGCCGACCAAGGGTGTCATGAGGTTTAGAAAGTGTGGCAAGCTGAGTCCTCGCTATTTTGGCCCCTACCAGATCACCTAGAGGATCGGTGAGGTTGCTTATCGGTTGGACCTACCACCAGAGATGTTGTCCGTGCACGATGTATTCCATGTCTCCATGCTGAGGAAGTGCCTGGCTGACATTTCTCATGTGATCCCAGTTCAGCAAGAAGGGCTCCAGGAAGATCTGTCCTTCGTGGAGGATGCCGTCGAGATTGTTGACCATAAGGAGCAGGTGCTGCGGAACAAGGTGATTCCGCTGGTTTTGGTGCGATGGCGGCATCATGGAGCCGAAGAGGCCACGTGGGAGCGTGAGGAAGCCATCCTAGCCCAGTACCCGTATCTTTTCGCCTAGTGATTTCGAGGGTGAAAGCTTCTTTTAAGGGGGTTGGGATGTAACACCCGTAAAATTCATTTTGTAATTATTTACATTTTAATGAATTTTATTCTTAGACGGGTGTTACTCTTCCGAGACCCGTTGTGTGGTTTTGTGCTTTTGGGCTTGGGCCTCGTGGGTCGGCTTTTATTTGCGTGTCCCTATGAGTGGTTGGCACTATACGTGTGGGGCCCGGGTGTGGGGTCCTTGTAGGGCCCGTGCCTTGGGCCAGTAGCTGTGGCTGGTGGTTGGGCAGATTGGTTGGTGTGCTCGTGCGGTGTGTCAGTGGCTAAGACGTGCAGGTGAGCACGCTCCCAGCTACTGCGTGCGTAGGCTTTATAAGCTGCACTGTACTCCCTTGCCGCTCGTCGCCATCTTCTCCTTCTTTCTTCTTCTTTCCTCCTCCTTCCCGGGTGTGCATCCCTCCTTCCCCCTCCTTCCTTTTCCATCCTTTCGTCCTCCTTCTCCACCCCCTTCTCCTTTCCTCCATCCTCCCCTACCTCCTCTATTCCCTTCTTTCGCGCACCGACGGAGAGAGAGAGAGAGAGGGAGAGAAGCGAAGGCGCTGTGGTGACTCGTGGAGTTGCATGGAGCTCGAGTGGAGTGCTCCCGTGGTCGTGTTGTGGCCGTGGTCGTGCGGGGTCGTCGGAATTCGCCAGAGTAGCTGAAGATCATTGGAGGTTGTTTCAGGTACGTATTCCCATTTTAATGTGTAGAAATCATGTATAATGGTAGAAATGCCTAGGATGCATGTAATCTAGGCTAAATTTAATGTTTTAGAATTTTTGAGAATTTATTGAGGCATTGGTGTTTGTTTATGGATATTTATGGCAGTTGGTGTGTTTTGGGTCATTTTGACCCTTCTGCCTTTGCGATTTTATATCTCGATGCATGGCAAATGGATTTTAGTTTTGTTTTTTGGGATTTGGAGTAGACTTGAGTGTCAATATCTTATGTTTTATGCAAGATTTTTGGTGTTTGTTTAAAGGGTCCGATCGGAGGTCCCAGTTGAGGGAATTTTGGACTGTAGGGTTTGGCTGCTTTCTATTTTTTGCAAAATTCAGCATATCGAACCATTTAGGTCCTTTGGTCGAAATTCGGTCGTCCGATTTGGACGGTCGTCCGAATCAAGAGATTTCGGTCGACCGAACCAGCTTTCGGTATACCGAATTTGGCCTGAGTGTTGACCATTGACCTGATTCGATCGATCGATCCAGATCGGTCTATCGAACCAGGGTTTTTCGGCATACTTAACCTGTTTTCGGCATGCCGAATCTAGGCCCGAATGTGTTTATAAATTGTGTTTTCTGTGGGCGTTTTGGATTGCTATGTTTTGTCCCATTGAAAGGGTTTGTGGGCCGTCAGTGGTGGTCTCTGGGACCCCTGATGCGTCGTTTTGTCGAGGTATTGGAAAATTTTTCAAAGATATGAAAATGATTTTGGAAAATGGATTTCAGAGAAATAGTTGGCCTGTTTTGGAAAAATGTTTTCCTAGTTTTCTGTGTGCGGGCCGAGACAGTGTGGGACTGTGTCGTCGGGACCAGGAAATGTGACGACATTCTTGGGTGGTTGGGCGTGACTCCCTGGTTGAGGTCGGGGGTCGAGATACCTAAGGCTGAGGGGCATCGGGTCCTGGAGGTATGAGACTCCTTGACTGTCGTCTCAAGCCTAGGGTTGTAGTCCGTGGGTTGAGGTATCTTGTGGCATGACGGGAAGGTATAATCCTCCTACTGTCGCTGTGAGCACTGAGACTATGGTTACTCCTACAAGTAACCATAGTTGTCTTGAACTTTGAGGTAGAGGGAAAAGTTAGGGTAGAGGACTCAATCATAGGTAATGTGTATCATGCACAAGAGATAACAATTAACAGTTAATCATGCAAGATATTATAATAATCAATCTAATAAAAGGGAATTGGTAGCCCTCAAACAAGCACCATAAAGATGATCAAAGACTAGATCACCAAGAGAAATAGAGAGAAAGGTGGTAGAAGGTGTGGTAGAGGGAAAGGGGAAGCCAACGATGGAAGAAGATGGGACGATGGAGGGAGGGAGATGATAGCAAGGTTAGGTTTTGACTCTGACTCTGTACCATGATAGAATGAAATAAGATAGGAATATTATTACTTAATAACAAAAAGCATACAATTTCCTACATATAGAAGAGTTGGAAAATAAAGGAAAAACAAAATGAATGTTGTAACAAATATCTACCCTTAACCCCAAACTCGTCAAGGAATTAGCAGACATTTGGCTCATACATTCTCCCTAGATCCTTGTGTCATCAAGGAATTAACGAACGTTCGTGCGGACATCTGCCAGGACACAAATCCTGACAATATCAATCCACTTAATTTCCTCATGTTTTAAAAAAGGTAGGATTTTTTTTAACTGAGATGGTTTATTTCCTCACTTTTGAAAAATATATGACTTTTTTTGTTTAATACCTCCTTTTAAGTTCATTCCTTTAGTGTCAAAGTCTCTTTACTTTCCCTTCGTATTTCCTAAAATAAATGTATTATATAATGATAGAAGTTTCCACAGTTAATCATATTATACTCAAATTAGGGTATTGTAGACACCCCGATTTTGAGGTAATCCGGAGATGAGTATCCTCATGTTGCTTTCGATGTGATCAGCCCTTAAATTAACCCCAAACCTATTAGCAAGCCAGAGTCCAGAATTCTGTGAGCTGAGTTGGCGCACCAACCAGGCGCACCTCATAGGCGCACCTTGTAGGCGCACCTTCCAGGCGCACATCACTGGCTCACCAAAGAGGCGCACATCACTGGCTCACCAAGCAGGCGCCCAGCCGTTTTCAGGCTGCGGCTGCAGACCTTCCATCTTCTGGGTTGTTACTCTTGCAAACGAATGTGCCAACGAATATTTGAGGCTTTTCGTTTGCAAGTCCCTTTGTTTCTCATGAGTAACCTATCCTTGGATCCCTATAA
>JAMKQA010010707.1:0-20669 GCA_024699735.1 Posidonia australis
AAAGGGATGGCTGCAGAATTCTGGTTGCAATTGTGTGTCTTGAACTTTCTAATCCCTCAAATGGCTACCTATAGGTGTCTATTTATAGGGAATTCTCATGGGTAACCCATGGAGAATGCAGGGAGCCTCGTAGACGAAAAGCCTGGAAGATTCCATGGCATATTCGTTGCTGGAGGTAACAGCCAAGGGAGGTGGAAAGCTAGTAACTAGCAGCCAGAAAAGTGGTTGTGCGCCTACTATGTGCGCCTGCTATGTGCGCCACCTATGTATGTTAGGTAGATGTGCTAGCTAGGTGTGCCAGATAAGTGTGCTAGCTAGATGTGCCAGGTAAGTGTGCTAGACAAGTGTGCTAGGTAAGTGTGCCGGCTAAGTGTGCTAGGTAGGTGTGCTAGATAAGTGTGCTAGATAAGTGTGCCAGCTAGGTGCTCTCCCCTACATGTCTGGTTTTCTAATTGGGCTGCGGGCCTGCTATAGGTTTAGATTTGGTCAGCTACATCTAAAGCATCATCTGGAAAATTATCAATAAGTCACCTCAAAATCAGGGTGTCTACAGTAAGGATCATGCATAAATTGTGTTGATTTCGATGATGACTTCAGCGATGAAGAAAGGTTGGTACATACTTAGTTGTTTGAAAATGAAAGTAAGACCAAGTATGGTAATAATTATCACGAAAACATAGTATTCACTATGATGATTTGATTTCTTGTATGTCTATTGTATTAGAGAAGAAATTGTTTTTTTTTGTTGATAACGGTATATTATATTTATAAGATTTAACCCTTAGCTTTGAAAACCATAGCTAAGGGAAGACCATGTTCAAAATTATACATGTCCAGAAATTAAGAGATTACAATTCCAGAATTGCATATGAATGGAACGCATAGTTCCTTTCATCACCATGTCCAAAAAATGACATATTCATGGTTTAACAATGACCAGAGTGTAAAACCCTAGCAAAATTACTAAAATTGTAACCAAAATAAGCTCCTTTCAAGCTTCATTTCCAGCACCAGAGGAGCTTGGCATATTGTTGTCCTGTTCTGAGAGTTGTGGTTGAGGAGTCTCAAAAGATCCCTTGAAGGAGGTAGGAATGTTTGGGACATGCTCCATAGTCCATGCATTGTGCATGGAGGAGATAGATTGGAGAATTTTTTCTTTTTCAAACCCTGTTGCAAAAGTATCTATCTAATGATGCATTGTATAAATGATATCAAAAAGAATTATTGCATGAGTTTTTTGACAATCTTTGAAAATTCTCTTGTTTCTTTCCTTCCAAGTTAGCCAGAGGGTGATATGAAGTAAAACAACCCAATCACTCATATTTAAATTAAATCTAAGTGGAGGTATATAATTGAACAAATCAGTAATATTAAAGTATTCAGGATACAAATAAGTGGTGAGGAAAAATCTCCATATATGCCATATAGAGCAGTTCATAAATAAATGAATGTTGGTCTCACTTTGCATGTTGCAAAAAACACAGGTACTTGAACCATTCCAACCTCTTTTGGCTAAGTTATCCTTAGTCAAATTTTTGTTGTTTAGAACCAACCAAGAGAACAACTTTACTTTTAAAGATATCCATCTACTCCAAATATTGCTGTATAAGGAAAAACGGATGCCACCATCATTTAAATTTTATAACAAGAGTTAACAGAAAAGATATTATTGCTGGTTGGTAGCCATATTAGGGCATCCTCACCATGCGACAAAGATACAGACTGTAATATAGAATCTAGCACATCTACCTGGATTTGGAGAGGAGTAAGGTCAGTTGGAAGAATCTTGGAAGGATCAAATAGTTTATGAAAGTCAGTCCTATATAAATCCATAGTATCCTTTATAGAGGCTTTTTTAAATCTGGCTGCTTTGAACAGCTCAGAAAGATGAAATTTTAGCTTCACCCCATTCCATCACCTATTCTCCCAGAATATTGCGTTCATTCCATTTTGAATCTGGGAGGTAGAGAAACAGTTGAGAATGCTAAAACAAGACTTCAAGCTTTGCTAGAGAGGAGAGCCTTTGTTTAGTGAGGAATTTAATAAAGCACCTGGTTAGGTTTTATTAAGATATCTAACCTTAATAAGTTCTTTTCATTTCATGTGATATCTCTCAGACATTAGCTGCCATAATAACTCAGTTTTCAAGGCTAGGTTAAAGTTCCTTAAGTTAATGATCCCCCAACCTTTCTGTTTTTTTGTTCTACATAATGTTGCCCATTTTACTAAATGTATGCCTTTTTGGTTGAAAGAGAAAGAGTTCCATAGAAATATACTTCTGATTTTATCAATTTCCTTCTCCACTCTAATTGGCAAATGCAAGACAGATAGATAATAAGTAGGAATTGCAGATAGTACAACATTTAGCAAAGTCAACCTACCACCCAGACTTAAATTTTTTGTCTTCCATAGAGTCAGTTTATTAGAAATTTTCTCTATTACTGGAGTCCAATCCCTATAAGTGGCCCTTTTGTATTGTAAAGGTAAACCAAGGTACGAAAGAGGTGAAGCTCATGGTTTGTGAATGTAGAAAATAAAGGAAGAAGGAAAAGGGATATATGATAGGAGAGGATGTTATTAGCTCATGATTTGGTGTGTATTCTTCTTCTTTATCCTTTTCTTTAGCTTTCTCATCTCTCTCTCTCTCTCTCTCTCTTTATTTTGTAAATAATAGTATTTTTTTTCTCCTTACAGTTTGTGAGATTCGAACCTGGAAGAGAGATATAAGTTCCACTCCTTCTAGCCAACTGCAGTATGACAATTGATTCTCTCTCTCTCTCTCTCTCTCTCTCACAGCAAAACCTTAAAGTGGTAGGGAAAAATGGTAACAAATAAATTAAAAAAGGAATTTTGAAAATAAAAAGAAATTATTGAATTTTTTTAATTTTGAAAATAAAATAGGAAATAACATAATTATATGATCAAATTAACTGTTGGTTTCACATTTATAGGTTGTAACTGCCCCATCAAATAAATAGTAAATAGAGATTTAAATTAAAAAAAAATAATTTTAATAAACAAAAGAGTTGTTAAAACATGGGTCGAGAAACTGAGATCATACTCTTCTTTCTTCGCTTTATCCAAAACATCGTCTTTGCTTAATATAATAGTAAGATAGTTTTTATCGTACATTTAATAATAATAACTATTAAAATCCACAAAACAAAAAAAAATCATGGCAAGAGAAATGTGTGAAAGATGACACAAAAACTTGCTATTATGGTTTAAAAATAAAAAAAATAATATAGCAATGGAATAAAAAACATGGAAATATATTATTTGTATCTAGTCTCTACATAATTGATTTTTTTTTTATATATTTAGTGAAGATAATAGATGAGGGAAAAAAGGAAACATTAAAATTAGGGAAAAAAATGTAAGGGAGTTTGAGAAGAAAGAGGAGAGAGAGTTTGTAAAATTAAAAACAAATAGTAAATAAAAAAGAAAGTTATTAATTGTCATTTTAACTTACTAAATTAAGAGATTTCAAAATTAATAAAAAATAAAAACAAAACATACTTTAAAAAAATCATAACTTAAAAAAGTCAACATGGTTACTCATATTTTTACAAACCTAGAAAAATGATAACTATTAAAATCTTAGCAAAAAACTGAAAAAAATCATGGCAAAGGTACATGTGTGACTGAAGACTAAAAAAATTGATGTTGTGGTTTGAAAATGAAAAGGACATGATAGAGAAAAATAATATAGAGATGGAATTGACAAACATGAAAACGTACCATTCATATGTGGATCCTACATAATTGGATTTTTATTATTATTGAGTGAAGATGGTGGATGAGGAAAAAAGGAAAAATTAAGAGAGTTAGAGAAGAAAGAGGAGAGAGAATTTGAAAAAATAGAAATAAATAGTAAACAAAAAAGGAAGTTATCAATTGTCACTCTAATTTTCTGTTTACGAGGACATTTTTTATATAGGTGCCTACATATAAGGAGTATGTTGGCAACTTTTTATTTTTCATAAAGACATAAGGAAGAAGAAATAACCGTATATATATACTTATTAGATATCCATAAATACATAGTGAAATTTTCATTTAAATCAAACAACCAATAACCTCTAATCTAAAGGTCTTAAATTTCAACATGTTTTGCCAAATTTTGACCCTTAAATTTTAGATTAAAATTTAACGGTGAATATAACTCAGAATAGGATGAAACCTTAACACATAGTAGATTATATTATAGATTAACTAATTATATAATTAGATTTTATTTTAAAAACAGAAAACTAAAAAAAATGAGGTGCCTACAGGAAAATTTTCCTATAGACACCTACACAAACCATTTCCTGTTTACTAAATAAAGAGATTACCAAATTAATATAAAAAAAAATTAAAAATAAAAGAAATCTCAAAGAATCATATAAGGAGAAGCCTCCCCTTTTCTTCCTTCTCCTTGCTTAGTGGAAATTCCGCATTAATGCAATAAAAAAGGACATGGGTAATAAAGAAATACAAAACAATCACACAAGAAAAGTTGCACGACAATGTCAATATTGACCAACAAAAATAAGACATATAATGCATTGATGAAGAGCAGCGAAAAATCCGATACCAAAGAGAATGGAATGCAATCAAAGATGCATATTTATGAGTATGTAATCAAATTCAATCCTAATACACGTAGCACTTCTTGTGGCTCATATATTCTCTACTCTAACTGGAATAGCTTGGAATGTCTTAATCAACAAACCTCCTTGCAATTGGTCACATACTTACGACGAGACGTCAATTTTTCAATAATTTATTTGATAGTATCGTGAACTTGTGTCAATTTCTACTTCAACGCTATTATCTTTAAAATCATTCACTTTAGTCTCATCAACTTCATCTGTTATGCAGTAAGCCTTAAGTTAAGGATATTAGAATGAATAATTTTTAAGTTCATGATATCGAAGCAAAAATGGGTACAAATTCAATATACCGTTAAGTAAAAGTACTCTTCTTCTTTTTTTTACTGACACAATTGAAAAATAAAAACAATATGTATCCAGCACAGTGAATGTTTTTTCTTTTTTAAATCGATAAATAAATAAATAAATATATATATATATATATATATTCTTTATAATCCATAAGATTCGAAGTTAAAAGAGAAACGTTTGTCCCACTCTCCTAATCAACAACGTCGTGGCAGTAGTTTCCAGTGAAGGTTTTTGTTAAGATATTTTAGTTGCCCATAACTTGCTCTTTCTTAGATACAGAATATATAGAATATATGATTGCCCATGTGCATTTCACTTCTTTCAGTCTATTGTCTTGATGTGATATCTCTTGTTTTTTGTATATTTCACATTTGTTTAGTCCGAACTCCAGAAAGAATTTTTTTACTGATCTTTGGGTAGTTGTAGCTGAACCATAATCTGGGATAAATCATAATTTTTGTCCACTCCCCGGTTGGATTGCAGCAGTCGATTGTTTTTTCATTGATCTTAATATAAATCTGCAATTATTTGAAGTATCTTATCCAACCCCTCTTATATATTATTTCCATTGATTTACAATAATTGAAACTAACTGGACCATTTTATTTGAGAAGTAAAAATCATCTAACAGGACCTTGTATTATGTCTTTTAAAAATGACACGAGCTGAAGATAAAAAAGTGATATATGGACCAATCCACATGGGACTCAAAACGCATTATCCACCTATAAATTCAAAACCGTTCATTTTCTCTAAATAATTTAGCACAGACTCCAGGGTAAGCACCTGTAATTTTCTTCTAGGTAAAATACCAATACAACAATGTATTCCTAGTGAAGACAAAAACATGAAATCTAACCTCTTGTTTAATGAATTAATAGAAATCTACGCATACTCTCTCAAAGGTTTTCCCTTTCAATCCTCTATATCGATGTGCACACTCTTGTCGTCAACATCGCAATAATGGGATATTCCAATTCATATGCATAATTAAGCGACAGCAAGTGCCATAGATTCAATAATAAGAGACGATGATGGCAACATCTTTCCTCTTCAAAAGGCGCCCCACCAACATGATGACATGATTCACCAACATGACGACATGATTCACCAACATGACGACACTCCAATGAGCAGAAGACGATGCCTACTCCAGCCACATATTGTCCTTGAATCATGGGTTCTGTTTGTAGGAGAGGATGTCTATAAATTCAAGAGACAGCTCTCCTGGGAAAAGATCATACTTGACAGTTACTAGCCACATCTGAGAGTCTAACCTTTTGCTTTAGATTCTGATCAAGATAATCATCTTTGTTTGCTTGTAGTTGCAAGGCAAATGCTGCTGAATGGTGTAACAGATTTATTTTTTTTTATTTTTTTTTATTAATCACGTTCATTGTGAGGAGAGCCTGAAAATTTTAGAGAGGGTATTCTCCAAAGGAGTGGATCTGAGAAAACAGGTGCAAACTGCAATAATCTGCAAAGAGAAAGATATTGCATCTGTGTTCTCAGGTCACCCCTTTGGCATACCTTGCCCTCTTCTACCCTTCTTTTGTTTCTGGTGATTCCTGAAGTGATCTGTTCTGTGGATATCCTGTACCTTTTCTGCTAGCAGTAGTTTTCAACTGTCTCTGATTAGTCTTCATTATTAGCTAACTTCTTTTTTTCTTGAAGATAACTTCTTCAGTATTTTGCAGGAATTTGACCTTTTCTTTATCCAACCAATTTAGCTGTTCGTGTGCAGTGGATGTTTAATGATGGAACCCGTTCATTGGCTTCATAGTTAAATGGATTACCAAATGTGCAAGATTGCTGTGGCTGATGTGGAGTTGGGCTTTACTTTTCAATTTCAACTTCTTTCATACCCTCGCAGCAAGTCATTTTCATCTAGGTAGTAGGAGTACCAAATGATCATCTCGAATTTCTTATGTGACATTTCTTGGGTCATGTTACTTATGTATCATTCAGCATTATTTGTATTCATTTTTCTTCATCTCATGGCAATATTTATAGTCTAATTGTAGAATAGCTTACATGCTACATTGCTTCTTGATCTTCAACCACTTTGTGGTCTTGCATAGAAAAACAGAATGTCCCCTTATCTCAAAGGCATGGTATGTGATGACTTTAATGTAGACGATAGGTAGATGGAATTTTGTTTATTTATAGGTAAACTGATGATTATAGTAAAAATACTAGATTTTTTTCTAAAAAAAATGTCTCTTATAGTTTTTCATTTTTAACATTTTTGATGAGTTTTATACATGAGAAATAAACTAACATTTTTAAATAAGTTGGATTTTTTTTATTATGTATTTGATTCAGTTTTTTATTGATTATTTCCAATAAACTGTGGAAAATAATCATTGCCAAACATTAACTAAGTTAGTTCCGATTTGTCAATTCCATGCAATGAATATGTTTTTCACCTCTTTTGAAAAAAATGTTTTTTTTATAATCTGTTTGTTAACCAATAATGAGCCAATGAGGAGAGTCTCTGTGAGAGGGTGATGACTTTAAAAGTTTATAATAAGATTTTAGGTCTCAATTCCTAAATAATTGTTTCAAAAGTCCAGCAGGCCTTGTGGAGTATCACCATTACGGTTGATGCAGTAAAGGCCAAGGTAGATGGATGAGTTCTTTTAGATCGTTTGAAGTATAATTATCCTCCTCAACATGTTAGAAAACAGTAAATGATAAATAAAAGCTAAATCAAGTTGTGAAAGTGTAAAAATGCCTTACTAATAAATAATTAGTGTTCCTTAATTTCATCTTGGGTATCTTCATCTACTGGTTCTCAAACTAAGTGAACTAAATCTGAACACACCTAATTTCTTAGATCAAAATGAAAATATTTTGGATTAAGAGGTACCTATATCTATTCAGCATGTTCATCCTAGATCTCGTGCCATAGATTTCAGACGGCATTCACCAGATTTGGTATGATTAAAAAAACATGCAGTTGGGAAAAAGATCACATACTAATCCTGGGATGGCCGTTCCTCTTGTAGAAGGAACTCACATCTTCTTCTTCTTCTTCCTGGTATTCAATCGATTAACATCAAAAACACATCTTTAACTTTATATCTGAAAAAAAAAATCGAGTTTCAGAAATGAAAATAAAGATTTTACTCTTAAAATAAAGCTTGAAGAAGAGGCTAAAAAGACATCTTACATCTAGGGAGACCATGCCATCATCAATATATGCTTCTGCAAACACCTGCATTTGGAGCAATGCATGGAAAGTAAGCCAAGTATTAGCGACAATTATGCAGTGCTAGCAGAAATATTTCAGATTGTTTGCTAGATATGGATATATATATATATACATTGAGGAAAAGAAGGATGAGAAAAAGGAAACAGGAAAGGAGCATCTTAGAGTGACTACGCATTCTGTCCCTTGAATAACGATATGGGAGAATGGAAGATGATGATGAAGAGCGGTCTTTTGTAGGCTTAGAAGACTGGAATCTGTAAATCCGCATGGTCACTCTATATTGTCTTTTTCACTATGATTACCAGCTCCCTCTACGAGCTTTACAAAATTATGGCACACCCATAAATTTTCACAAATTTCCCATAATTAGACCTGACCACTATCTAAGAAAATCCCAAGTTATTGCATGAGTGGAACTCAAAGTTGCAAAGCTTCACAAGCAAAGAGTATCTGTTCACATGTGTTGACAGTGGTGATCGTCTGTTGTAAGCCGATTGCTTTGGCACCTTCAGAACAACTGGCAGTACAAAGAATGAATGAGTGGTGGGTTGTTGTTCTTTTGGATCGGATCATTCCCTCTAGCTGTACTGTTGATCTCACTTTTCTTGAAGATGGGGGCAAGGATGGTACCTCTGTCGGTTTGGAATCATGTAAAGATTTGGACGCTGAAGTTTTTCTTCATGGCTGCCAGCTGGTTGTGTACCAAAGCAGTACATATGTCAGCAAACCATAAGTTTATTTTTACAATTTGTGACGCCAGCAAAAGTATAATATAAGAAGAGGGTGCGGGTGCATTAGGAACTGAGAAAACCTCCAAAGGATGTATAACTATAGCTGACAGTGGTAAATTTCAATGACTTTACCGTTAAAAAATGTCTTTTAAATCTATCATCTAACAATTTTTCATTTGCATAGATAAAGTTCCAATAGAAGAAAATTTTAATTAAGTTCTGATAGATTTCTTATCTCTCCTAATTGAGAGTCACATTTTCCAACCACGATTTATTCTCATAAGATCAGAATAGTTTTTGACCATATATCGATTTGTCTTAACACTAAACTGCCTAATTTGGGTTCTTTCCCCTTTAGATTCTACAGATCTTTGATTTATGAAGGAAGGGTTTGACATTATAGTTCAAGATTGCTAGACCCTAGTCATCCTTGGTGTATTGCCTGTTTGTCTAACAAACTTAAAGTCACTAAAATTATTATTAAGAACTAACTACTTTCTCGTAAGAATACTTCTCTTATTAGGTTTTCAGAGATTGAAACTTTGGTCCTTAATATTGATAGGTAAGCCGAATCTAGTCCATTATCTCCAACTCTACAAAGCAAAAACAAGAATTTAGAACTGTACATCTTCTTATTCTGAAAAATCAAGAAATTTATTAGAAACTTAAGTCTCGAATTCAATAGTTGAAAAAGAGTAATATTAATACATCGTTCTTTCATAAAACTACTTGTGCTAGACGGCGAAACAATTCAATAACCTCTCTTTTTATTGGGGGCATTAGATCTAAGTCTCTTCACACGATCAGGAATGCAATTAGAGATTATTTCTCAACTCTATTTAACAAATCCCCCACATCCACTGTTATTCTTAATTAAGAGACTCTACTCCCTGATAAAATTCTTAATGCTGAGTCCATTGAAGGTCGTTTCACTGAATTAGAATTCAGGTAAAGTGTTTTTTCATTACCTGGTAACAAATCCTCAGGACCTAATGGATTACTATTAAGTTTCTACCATTATTTTTGGAATTTGGTTAAAAAGGGACCTTCTCCAAGCTTGCCATTACTTTTCCTTTTCTTAGGATAGTAAGATTCTGAGACACATCAACCAGACCTTTATAGTTTCGATTCTAAAGAAGACATGCGTTGAATCTATCCAAGATTATCTTCCAATTAGTCTCCCTAACAACAATTATAAAATTATAGTTAAATGTCTGGTTACCCGTCTTTCACTTATATTGAGTAGCATTACTGGTGACTCCCAATGTGCCTTTTTAAAAGGTAAGATTATTAATGATTGCTTTCTTATAACCCAAGAAATTCTTCATCTCTTTTATTCAACTAGATTCAAGGGGGTGATAATAAAACTAAACTTTAAAAAAGCTTTTGACAATGTGAACCAGGAGTTCTTAATCAACACTCTCACAAGCTTTGACTTTGAGTCTAAATAAATTTCTTGAATCAAAATGTGTATATGTACGACAAAGTTCTCAGTCATACTTAATGGATATCCAAAATGGTATTATGGTGTCTCAAATGGGCTTAGACAAGGGGACCCATTGTCCTTCCTATCATTCATTTTAGTAACCTATGTCCTTAATAGGCTATGGATAACAATTTGATCAAAGAAATTAAATTTCTCCACAATAGTTCGGAGGTCCTCAATATTCTAGATCCAACTGAGAAAGGTCTAATAAACTTGAAAAGAATTCTCTACTGCTTCCAAGTAACCTTAGGGTTAAAAATTAATTTCAATAAGTCTTCTCTTACGGACATAGGGATCTCCTCCTCCTTGGCTAAGAGACTTAGTACCATTTTGGGTGCAGTTTGATTCCCTTTCCCATAAATTATTTATTGCTACCACTTACTTTCAAAAAAGCTTCCTTCAATGATTGGGTAGTAGTTGTAAATAAATTGCATATTCATCTTGACTCTTGAAAAAGTCAATACTTATCTTTGAAAGGTAGGCTTATTCTATTAAATTCTGTTTTGTCAGCCATTCCTACTTACTATCTATCTATATTCTACTTGCTTGTTAGAGTAAAAGGGAAATTGATAAAATCCATAAGAAATTTATGTGGAGTACCAGATCTAATGTTTGTAGGGATTATCATCTTGCTAAATGGCAAAATATTTGTAAAAGTAAAGAACAAAATGGGTTAGGGATACTTAATATTAGAAACTTTAACACTACTCTTAAGTACAAGTTGTTATGGAATTTATTGTCACAAAAAGAAAATACAAAATTTTGTGGCCTGATCGGAAGTAGATACTTACTGTCCAAGTGCCATATTGAATACTTCTTCCATCCATATCTCTCCTATATGGAAGGAGCTAAACTTATGCTTTTTGATTGTTAATACTTTAGTAGTTTCTGAGTTCAAAATGGTCAATCCATTCTTTTTTGAGATAATAGGTGATTAGATCAATCATCATTAAGGTCGATGTTCTTAAAGTTATACTACCTTGCTAAGCACAAAAAATGATCTCTAGTTAGAATAGTAACATCCTTCCCTCGTTTGGGAGTTGGACTTTTCAGGACCAGTCTTGCTATACTCCTTGGACTATTGTCATAGTTTACTGAGATTATTTTTGTCATCAAATTCACTTCAACTAAAGATTCTATTTTCTAGTCTATTACCAATTCTCAAGTATTCATTGTTAGAAGCTGTTACAATATCCTAATTGATCAAGTCTTGAGATCACCTTTCAAGAACACTATTTAGAAAGGGGGTCAACAAGGGCCATCCCTATTGTTGTATTTGTGGTTAGCCAGATGAAATTGTAATACATATATTTTTTCATTGCTCTATTTGTAAATTAAGATGGAATTTTTTGTTGAGAGATGTAAATTCCTCTCTTTCCAGCATTACTCTGAATTGATCGCCCGGTCAAAGTCAACAGGTTGGACTTTGCGCCCGCGAAAATCCAAAAGGGCAAATGACATTGACCGCCCGGTCAAAGTCAGCAAGTTGGATTCCACGCCCGCGAAAATCCAAAAGGGCAAACAACGTTGACCGTCTGGTCAAAGTCAACAAGCTGGATTCCGCGCCCGCGAAAATCCAAAAGGGACAAATGACGTTGACCGCCTGGTCAAAGTAAACAAAAGGGGAAACGACGTTGACCGCCCGGTCAAAGTCAGCAAGTTGGATTCCGCGCCCGTGAAAATCCAAAAGATAGGTAGAAGGGTCTCCTTGGCTTGGAAAGAGAACCTAAAAAAAAAACAAAACGATGACCCGTGGATTGTCCCCTCGGAAGGAAAAAGGCTAAGATACCTCGAAGGGCAGAATGAATGTGCTGGCTGCTGATGCTGTGGTGCAGAAACTGGTGTTAGAAATATATTGTTTATTTTGTTGATTACACCTAGATATATTTTCATAGAAATAAAAGGCTGAAGAATTTATATGTTGTAAATCTATGTACTCAGAAAAAGGATTGAAGAATGAAATTAAGTTATGTAAGGTTTATTTTGTAAAAAGTCAAATATTTATAAGAGTTTCATGAAGTATCAAAATCGGCATACCAAAGGAAAATTCGGCATACCGATTCAGAAGAAAACGGCATACCGAAGGAGAAAACGGCATATCGAGTCAGGAAAAAACGGTATACCTATCGACATTTCGAATTCAAAGAAGAAGAAACCAAATCGGCATATTGAGGAAAATTGACATACCGAAGCAGGAGAAAACGACACTAGCATCGGAATTCTGGAAAAGCTGAGGAGATAAAGATGAAGACAGAAACGGCATACCGAGATGAAATGGCATACCGTTTCAGGAAAAATCAGTACACCGAAATAATTTCGGCATACCGAATTGCCCGTCAAGTGCAGACTGGAGATCTAAACGGCATACCGGAGGTTAAAACGGCATACCGAAAGACTAGCCGTTTGTGACCGTTTTCTAGTCATTAGACACATCTTTCGATGGTCTCATGGCTATAAATAGGACTCGATTAAGCCTCGATAATGACACACCTCTATATACTTGTAATTCTATATTCTTTTTTGTCATATTCTCCTCACGAGCGATATTGTAAAGTTGTTGTTGTAATCGAGCTTTGTGAGAGGGAAGTCTCAAACTTGCAAAGCATCAGGGAAAGGCTCTAGCTTCTCAGGGATAGAGAAGTGGGAGAAGCAAGAGAGGAGTTGGCGGGACAACCAACAAGTAAGTTCTTTATTGTTTTAAGAATAAGGGAAAAATCTCAAGAGGGTCTTGAGGAGTGGACTAGGCTGGGTTGCCGAACCACTATAAATCGCTTGTGTTTTCAATTTCTCTGATCCCCAATTTGTGCATTTATTTTCTGTGCCATCAAATGTATATGATAAGTACTAGTTGATTAATCACATTGCTTATAATTTCTAATTATTGTTAAAATTGGGTGTAGTAACATTAAAAAGTAAAATTCTCTATTCACCCCCCTCTAGAGAAGCCTTTCGATCCTACAATTGGCACTCTTGCTGAGATGCATGTACAATCTCTTCTTGCTAGAATCTTCAACCGAACGCGGCATTGTTTGCAAAAGGTGAGGACTTATTTGCAAATATCCAAAACTCGAGGGCTTTATTGCAAATTGTCCAATCATGACAACCTTCTGATTGCTGTATTGCCGCCGTGCTGTGACATTCAAGATTCTACTGTATATCAACAAATGTCTGCTTCAAACAAAACTTCCCACATCCTTTGTGGACTAATTTGCAAATTTGCAAAAATGGAGGGGATTTTCTGCAAATTACTTCATCTGGTGTATCTTGCAGGCCATGTACCTGATATTGTATATTCTGCTATTGGAGCCTAAGCTGTGAGGTGCTAGGGGCTGAAACGCAATTTCCACCGCCGTTTTGCATTTTGAACCTTAACTTATTAAATTATTTATAAGTGGGTCCCACTGGATAACTGTCATAACTGCCAAGGGACATTCTCCACTTCTATTCCTGCCTGTTGGGAATGCAACGGGCTCATGTTGCTTGATTTCTCCCTGTTCTGCTGTTTTGCTTGATTTCACATTTCCCAAGCAACACCTATATGCATATAGTTTTTTCCTTCAAAAAAACACCATACTTACTCATCCATTTAAGAAGAAACTTCTTAACACGCGTGCCTCTTCTTCTTCCTCATTCCCCTTCTCAAACAAAACCCATCTTTCTCCTTCTCCTCCTTTCTTCGTCTCCCCTCCTCCTCACGGCGGCGGCGCGCAGGAGGTGCGCCGAAGAGGTGCTCCTAGCCAGTGTGGGGTTTGGACGCGAGGGCATCGTGCGGCGGAGGCGCGATGACGTGCGACAGTGGCTGATCGACGGCGGCATGGATCGGACCCTCCGGGACTGGTTGGAAAGAGGATCACCAGCGGAGGTAACCTCTCTTCCTCTCTTGATCTTGCTTTTCATGTGCTTGCCTTCCCCTCTCGTTTTTTTTTTGCCTTGTCGACGACTGAATGGGCTCTAGTGGGAAAAGGGGTGGCTCCAGCAGTTGGTGGCTTGGGCTCAGCGGTGTGGAAACGCCGGTGGAGTGCAGGTTGCGGGGAGCAATGGCCAATGGGCTGGCTTGGGCTGCCCGTGAGTAAGCTTTGGTGGTCATGGCTGCGCGATGGCAGGCCGGAATGATGGTGCGGGTCGCCGATGGTTGTATGGTGGCGGGTCGGCGATGTGGGGATGAAATACTGGTCGTGAGGTGGCAAGCTGAGTGGTGGTGGGCTAAGGTTGAGGTAAGGCTGGTGGCAGGCTGGCCGTGAGATGGGTCGGCCGTGGTGAGGGGTTGATTGTGTGGTGATGATAGTGGCAGGAAAAGGGGTGATGGAAGGCTGTGATGATGGTGGTGGTGGCCGTGGTTTTTGGTGGTAGGTGGGCAATGGGTTGGTTATGGTGGTGATGGGAGGCTGTGAAGAAGGTGGCGGTATGGGTAATACGCTGATTGCCGTTGCTATGCCATACGTGCCATGCTGCTATTTATGCCATTTCTGATTTAGATGCCATGCTATAAAAATGTGATTTCATTTTCTGATTATTGGTCACTTTAATCATTCATCTGCTGACCCATGCTTGAATAATAGCCCACACAAAATGTTCCATGTCCGACCCCTCCTGTCTTTGACTTACATGCCTAAATAGCAAGAGTATAAAATATTGTCACATAATTTGCACGTATGATAAGCTATCACTGTATGCCTGTTTGTACTTGTATTTCTGCCACTATATGCCGTAATGCTTTGAATGCTATGCCCTTTGCTATTATGCCAATGAATGTAATGCCACATTTGACTTTGACTTGGGGCTCTACTATGCTTACATATTTTGCATTCGTCATGCCTACTGCTGCTGTTTAACTCTTGGTTCGGCTTTTTTCCTTTTCTGTAGGATGACCCAGTTCCCAAGGAGGGGACCCCACAATCCTCGCAGGACACGCCTTATAGTTCTCGTCCCAGGCGGCGAGGCAGTTCCTCGAGGTCACGGGCCTCTAGTAGCTCGACTCCTGCTGTCCCCATTGAGGTAAATCCAAAACTGGAGGAAAATGTGTATATAAATCTGGTGTTTTATCTGACTAATGCATTTCCAGGAGTCCGACAATTTTGAGGGGCGACTGCTAAGTGACCATCACATCTGTGAGGGTCCAGATTTTGGGGTAATCTTCTTGCTTTAACAAGCTTTAATTGCTCTCGACTTGGCACTAATTCTATTCTTGACATTTCAGGAGGGGGATGCGAACCGGATCATGCGGTGCCACTGGGGCCCGATGCTTGACCATTTTCATCGTTTGCCGGACTTTCTGCAGGACTTCCTCCTTCACCGATCTCCATTTGGAGGTTTGCTTTGCATACCCATTATACACGGCCATTATAACTTCTTCAGGGCTTTGGTGGAACGGTGGAGGTTTGAGACACACACTTTCCATTTTCCATTCGGAGAGCTGACCGTCCTGCCTGGTCAGTGGGCTCTGTTGACGGGTCTTCCCTTCGGCGACGAGCCGATTATAGGTGAGACCACTCACGGTTTGCACCTTGCTCCTGCGCATTTGGGTTGTGTTCCTCCAAAGCCACCTCGAGGGAAATACATGATCACTGTAGGGTGACTGAGAGAGTGGGACCAGTTCTGGCCCAACACCGATCCTGACAGTGAAGAGGTAGACTTCGTACTGAGGCATTTCTTGTTGGATCTGCTAGCCATGATGTTTTGTGACTCGTTTTCTTACTGCATTCATGCTGATTGGATAGCGTATTTAACCAATCTGGAACATCTGGACCATTATGACTGGGCCGGCGCTAGTTATACCTGGTTGATCTGCGGGCTTGACAATGTGGTTAAGCTTGGGCGCCGCTCTTATGTGGGACTATACCCTCTGCTGACTGTAAGTATTTGCTTTCATTACTTTTGCAAAACAAAATTCCTTTATGCTTAATATTTGATAAACTGACTTCTGTCTGCCATTTCCAGTATTGGATCATGGAGCATATCACCAGAGGGCAGAGTTTCGACCGCCTTCGGGACGAGCTTCTGCCCCTTCCCCGCCAGTGGGTCGAGCCTGACCATTGGGCTGCTGCTGGGGTCTATAGTTACGAGTCCTACCAGTATCTACTGGACCTGGTAGAACTCGAGGATGTAAGTTCCCTTCCTTTTTATGCTGTATCCTCTAATGCTTGCTTAGATTGCTTATATATTTCTCTTGCTTTATAACAGGTTCATCTGCGCCCGTTCTCCAGATATGATGGCTTTGACTGGGCTCCCCTTAACTCTGGCCGCGTTCTTAGGGACAAGTAGGTGAAGTTCTATTGCATGAAGAAGTCAGCCTATTTCCTTCCAGGGCGTGTGCGGCATCAATTTCTGAACGAGTTCTGCATTCCTGCCCCTCCTTCTCCTGATATGGATCGCCCGGCTACGATTCATTCAGAAATTAGAAGCCGGCATGCAGCAGCCATAGCTTCCCAGGACAGACACGTCCTTCGGGAAGTTAACTACACAGACTATTTGACTTGGTACAGGCGTGTGGGGAAGCCGTACCTATTTGAGGAGGCAGTGCGGGATAGCCAACGTGGGATGTGGTATGCCTCCGACTGGGCCAAGGTACATGATTACCACTTTTGCTTAATATTGCTGGTATGTGAATTATATAAGTTTGACATTTGTCACAATCCACAGGGCTTTGAAGAACAATTTGGCACCTTTTATGCCGATATTCGTCGGAAAAGGGTAAGACTTTTACTTTGCAAATTATCATTTTCAGCTCAAAGCACGCCTGACATATCTGTTACTTTGTAGGAACTACGCTGGCGTAACATCATCCGGGTATGTTTCTCTTTCTGTTTTTGTTACTTTCCCTTATAATTCTGACTGCTAACAAAAAACATTGATATTGCAGCAAGACTTCCCAGCTTAGGAGGTGAATGTAGCCAGTAGTGGGGATTTCACCATGGAGGCATCTGAGGAGGACCGCTCAGATACCGAGGTTACCCAGAGGGTCCGTGATTCTGCTCCCCGTTCCCAGGCTGCTGCAGCTGCTCAATGGTCGTGCTGAATCACCTGACGAGGCGCCCGTCTCTTGGCCGAATACTTCCAAAAGGCAGCATCTGACGAGGAAGAGTCAGACGAGGAGTAGTTTTTCTATATTTTGCAGTTCTTTCAAAGCTTTGTAACAATAGTGGAATATTGTAACCTGCTTTGAAATTTTATAAAATTCCAGATTCTCTGATGTGCCCCTCGGGGTTTTGTCTGTGTAAGATTCTCTGTGCAGGTTTAAATAAATGGTGCCGATTTGGCGAGGTCCATATTTCAGGGGAGGTGCTTTTGAAATTTGCAGTCATTCCAGGCGCCACCTAGGTGCGCCCTTCAGATGCGCCTCTAAAAATGGCGAGTTTGTTTTCCTTTTTTGTTGAAACCCCTTTCATTTTCCTATATAATCTCGCATTCAGCGAGTTGTGCCGCCGTCTTTTCTGAAAAGAACAGCGTTGGATCCTTGCTTCTAGCTCCTTTCTTGATCTTTTTTGACCACCGGCTGCATTATACTCTGCATTACAATGGTTTGCGCTTCTGTATATATGCGTTTTCTACTGTTTTTCTGTTGATTTCTTGTGCTTTGCTACAGATTTTGCATTCTGTGATTCTATCCTGGCTTTATGGCAACATATTCTGAATATGTCTCTTGATTCTGTATTCATCTTTGGATTATATTCTGCTGGATTGCTATGTTTGCCCCACATTTATGTCAAGTTCTGCCTTTTTACTGCCATATCTGGCCCAAATCTGTGTCTGCAGAGTTATCCTACCATGGTGACACCAAAACATTGCTCTGATGCTCTACGCGGTTGGATTGACGCTTTGACAGCTGCTGACAGCGAACAACTGCGGATCTGGGGCATTTCCTCCTCCCCTCTGAGTATAGCTAAGGTGGAGGGTAACTGGCATCTGCTGTGCGCTGTGGCTCGATTCTGGAAACCGGCTTTGCATGTTTTCCGCTTTGGGCAAGTAGAGATGACTCTGACTTTGGAGGAAGTCAGACGGATTTGCGGCCTGTTACCGTTCATGTCCCCTCCTGTCTTTACTTGCCATGACAGCTATGTTCATGTTTTGAGCCGACTTACGGGCGTGGCCAGAGATGTCTGTGAGGAGAGACTTATCTGCAGAGACGGATCTACAACCATGGTGCACCTGGACTATTTTGATGAGATCATCGGTGCCCGTTCTTCCTTGGGCATCCTGTGGCTTTATAGCTTTGTGCTGCGCTTCCTCGGGGAGCTTATTTTTAGCCATGGCTGAATGACTGTGGCTATCGAGGTGGCAGAAATAGCCTAGGCGATAACGTTCGCCAGATTGATTTGGCTCCTGTTCTTCTTGCTGAAACCTATGTTGGTTTGGACCGGGCATTGAAGCGCTCCCACCATTTTCATGGGTGTGGTGTCCTGGTATAGATAAACAAACCATTCGCTTAAATACTCTGTTGTGCTCCTTTTTTAACTAAACGTTGTTTTGCCAGGTTTGGTTTGCCGCTCATCTGGGAGTGAAGATTTTGCGCCCTCGACCTTCTGCCTTTGAAGCCTATAGCCGTACTCACCATTCGAGGACACTTCCAGGTGTGCATGAGTTGTGCATCAAACTGCGTAATTTTGCAGAGGATACAGTAACATGGTGCATTATATCCTCGACGTCCAGAACCTTCACTGCCTTCTTCAATGCCAGGGATATGCAGCTCGTGGTCCTTCCTGGGTTTTTGGGAGGTGTAGAGTATCACCCTATCCGGGTCCTTCGCTAATTCAGCTTCTGCCAGGATTCTATTGAGCAAAGTCCCTGCCCTGACCGGTACAAGAGGTATATAGTTGGCTCAAATGCAACAACTTCAGAGTTGGCCCGTAAGATGCGTGCTGGCATCAAGTCCACTGATCTTGCCATTACTGAAGGTTCCGGCTGTACGGTGGAATACGAAGCCGAGATACGGGAGACATGGCCTTTGAGCGAGATCCCACCCAGTGGCACTTGTTTCACAGGAGCTAGCTGTTCAAAGAGGCCCAGAGTTGATTAGCAATACATGTATCAGTGATGGACCACAATAAGAATTATTGGCATTTATGACATCTTGCATTGCTTGTATTTGTTCATGTATTTCCACAACTACTTTCAAGATTAAATAACTGGCATGCCTCTGGTCTCAGATTCTTCCAATTAAGAAGCGACTAGCATGCCCCTAGTCGAATGCCTATTTGCCCATACCACGACTAATAGGGCAGCTGACAAGCCCCTAATCGGAATACAGACAAAACGCCTTGCAAAGCGATACAAATATGCTTGACTTAAAACTAAATGCTGTGCAAAAAGTGCGAATGCAGAGAGAGGGTTAATTGAATTATTGGTGCCCTCAGCGCCAAGGAAGCCTGTTTTGCCTGTTGTAAGAGGTGACACTGTCCTTGACTCATGTGGCACTAACCTAGGCACTTAGGTTTATTTGTGGCTCTCCTTCAGATTTATGGGCTTCATGCCAAATTCTTGGGGCCCTATATCTACCTTTTTTAAGGATTCATTTTCTTTTCTCCCTCATAGGCATGCTAAACATACCCTACTCCTGCTTGGAGGTAAAATACACTTAGGCTGAGGGGGTGACTGCTATTTCCCTTGGGGTGAAGGGGTGGCTAGTCCCTTTGATCATGTGGGCTTAGTAGGTGCATGCTCCGACTCCTCTCCAAGTTATATGGTAGGAGTAAGGTTGTTTACATGCCTCTCTCAGTGGAGCTTAGCTTCTGTCTACTGCTTCTGTCTTCCTATTTTCTTTTATGCTCCAAGGGCAGTGTATTTTTTCTTTAATGCTCACACACTCTCTAGTCCTAACATTTTTACTCCCTCTGGAGATATAGGTCCCATGGGGATTTGTTCATTTAGCCCATTTCTCTGAAATCTCTCTCTCACACCCTAATCTTCTAAGGTAGTAGCACATGAGAAGGACTTGACATGTCTTACGCAGGCAGGCTTCCGATTTTCCACATCGGGCATAATGATGTTATGCAAAGAGAAAAGGTGCAGGAGATTATTCATGTTTATGCTAGGATGCACAAATCTAAAATATTAGTAGTTGAAAAAGAAGAAGCATGAAAATGCATGGCTCACGGTGCAAGGCATTAGGATTGACTAAGAGTCACTGATAGTACTTCTTTAAGTAGTGTAGACACCCCGATTTTGAGGTGACCCAGGAATGAGTGTCCCTATGTTGCTTTGGATGCGATCAGCCTTTAAACCGAGCCCCAAACCCATTAGCAAGCCAAAGTCCAGAGTTTTGTGAGGTGGGTAGGCGCACCAAGGTGGCG
>JAMKQA010010708.1:0-20087 GCA_024699735.1 Posidonia australis
CTTAGAGCCTTAGGTGGGAAGAAAATCACCTCATGGTCATTTCTTGCCTCTTCAGGTGCCTTAGGTGGCATCTTAATTGGTTGAGATGAAAAAAAGTTGAGTCTTAAAGCACACATATTGGGCTTTTACTGCCTTTCCTTACATTTTCTGTCACTCGAAGACAATTTTGAATGGTGGCTCACAGGGGCCTATGGTCTGTGCGTTCCCAGTCTTAAGTCTAATTTTATTGAGGAACTGCGTGGTCTTAGCCAAATGGTTAATGATAATTGAGTCATAGGTGGAGACTTTAACTTGATCAGATACTCTCATGAACATTCTTCTCGTCCCAGAGCATCGACACATATGTCAAGCTTTAATGACTTTATCGATGGTAATAATCTGGTAGACCTTTCTCCTATTAATTACTCCTATACTTGGACTAACTTCCCGGCTGTCCCTACGATGGTCAAACTTGACCGCTTCCTTGCCTCCACCCCTTGGTTAGCTAAGTATCCTAATTCCTTCTGCTCTCGGATGGCCAGAGTAGTTTCTAACCATGTCCCAATTGTGCTGAATACGGTTAAATTGAATTGGGGCCCGCCCCCATTCAAGTTTTACAGATCCTGGCTCCTCTTTGAAGGATGTTCTATGTTTATTCAGGATTGCTGGTTGAGGTCGAGGGATATTTTTTATACATCAAACCCTCTGGCTAGATTCTCTTATAGATTGAAACACTTAAAGCACAGTTTAAAGAGCTGGATCAGTCCGATCAGAATTAAAAGAAACCAGCTACTAAATGACATTGAATCACGTATTCAGGACATAGACTGCTTAGCAGAGTATACTACTCTTAGCGAAGAGACTCTGAGAGAGAAACAAGCCTTGCGAGATAAACACTTGGAATTTTTGAAGGAAAAAGAGATCTATTGGAAACAAAAGTTCAGAATTCAATGGCTGAAAGAGGGAGACTCTAATTCTGCCTTCTTTCATAATGTTGTCAATTCGCATAGGCGGAACAACACTATATTCTCACTCAGTGTCAACTCCTCCATGATTACTTCTCCCTTGGCTATTAGAGAGGAATTTGAAAAACATTTCTATTTTCAGTTTAATAATACTCAAGGATCCACTGTTATCCTTGACTGGGACTGCTTGGTTCCCAACAAAATTTCCAATCCAGAATCAATTAAAGTTCCATTCTCAGAGAAAGAGATTAAAATTAACTTATCTAAGCTTCCTGAAGAAAAAAGCCCTGGTCTGGATGGATTCCCAATTTTCTTCTTTCATCTGTTCTAGGACATGCTGAAAGAAGATATATTGCAAATCTTCCAGCATATATTTGCAGCCAGTGATCCTGATACTCTATCTCCCTTCAACCAGACATTCATTGTCTTGATCCCCAAACATTTAGGTGCTAATACCATTACTGAATTCAGACCTATTAGCTTGGTGAATAGCATATATAAGATCTTCACCAAAACTCTGGCCTCCAGGCTTTCCTCCATTCTCAACAATGTCATAGATACATCCCAATGTGCCTTCCTCCCTGGTCGGTCTATTAGGGATTGTTTCCTGGTAGCCCAGGAAACTATTCACTTCTTGAAGTCCTCCAATAACTCTGGTTTCATCCCGAAGTTGGACTTCGAGAAGGCCTTTGATAAGGTCAACTGGGAATTCCTCCTTGATTCCCTGTAGGGGTTAGGATTTGGGGGGAAATGGATTTCATGGATTAAGATGTGTATCTCCTCTGCAAAATTTTCCATACTTCTTAATGGCACATCTCATGGTTTTTTCGGAACTGCCAATGAGCTAAGGCAGGGGGATCCTCTATCCCCATTGCTCTTCATCATTGTTACTCATTTCTTGAATCGCATGTTACAGCTTGCACTGAGTCACAATCTCATACAAGGTATTCAATTCCCGCATGGAGGAGCACATGTTCTTAATATCCAATATGCGGATGACACTATATTATTCTTATCTAATGGGGCTGAGAACATAATAAATATTAAGCGCATTCTATGTTGCTTCCAATCCTATTCAGGGCTCAAAATTAATTTTTCTAAATCCTCCTTAACTGGGATTGGGATTGATCAAACCTCTATTGTTAATGCTTGCAACCTGCTTGGTTGTAAGTCATCTGAATTGCCTTTCACATACTTGGGTTTGCCCCTTCATTACAGGAAAGCCACTCGTAGGGACTGGCTCCCTGTAGTTGAGAAACTATCTTCTAAACAATCCCACTGGAAAGTTCATTTCCTTTCTCTTGGTGGGAGACTGACACTGGTTAACTCAGTCTTGTCTGCCATTCCCACATACGTTATGTCAGTATTACATATGCCTAAACAAGTTGAAAAAGATATTGATAGGATCAGGAGCAACTTCCTTTGGAAGTCTGATCCTTCTATGGGGAAAGGTATGCATTTAGTTAAGTGGGGCTTAATCTTCAGAAATAAGCAGCAAAATGGCTGGGGGATTATCAATCTTAGAAATTTTAACTTAACACCTAAATCTAAACTTACCTGGCAATTATTTTCTTATGACAATCATGCCATGTGGAAAGATTTAGTAAAAATCAGATACTTGCATTCTTCCTGGCCTAAGGCCATTTTAAATACTTCTTCTAATTATTGCTCCCCTCTATGGTTTATTCTCAAAAGCAGTTTTAGCACTGTCAACTGTTTTTCTTCTCACCTCTTGGGTAATGGGGAAGATACTTTATTCTGGGAACATATATGGTGGAATGGTAATAAACTGAAGTATTTGCTCCCTCAACTCTTTTTTATTTGTAGATGGAGAAGAGCTACTGTTAAAAAAAATTGAGATTGCTGGAACTGACTTTAATAAACTGTTTGATCTTTATAAGGTCCAATTAAATGAATGTATTATCCTGCAATCCCAACTGGATACGTTGGTAGATATTATCCTTTCTGCTCCTTTAGGGGTGGAAAGGGACGACATCTCCTGGATCCTTACCTCTTCTTTTAAATTCTCTGTTAACTCTTGTTACAATATTCTAAATGATGATGGTTTAAGATTCCACTTATTCGAGCAGATATGGCAGACCTGAGTTCCACTCAAAGTTAAGCTATTCTCTTGGCTTGTAATTCACAATAGTAATCTTACAAAAGAGAACCTGGCCAAAAGAGGGTGGGCTAGGTCTACTAACTGCATTTTTTGCAACTTAAATGTTGAATCTAATAAGCATTTATTTATGTTCTGTACAAATGTTTCTCAGATATGGAAGTTCTTTTTGGTCTCAAATTTATACCCTAGCTTTTATAATTTGGGATATCTATTTCAGCATAAACCTGTACTTAAGTTCAATTTAAATAATTGCAGCTAGTATGTCTTGATCCAAGTTATTTTCTGGGTAACCTAGAAAGAAAGAAACAGTAGAATTTTTCGTGGCTCTTTTAAATCTTCTTATCTTATTATTCTGGATATCATTGGACTAATGAATCTATGGTTAGATGTTCTTTTACCAGGGTTTGAGAAAGAGGATCTGAGGAATTCTCTTTCCTCTATGAAAGTAGCTTCGTCTGCAATTCGATCCGCTTCTTCTGAAGCCTCTCACCCTGCTTCTGACACCATCCCTCAGCAATCTGTCCCTGGTGATGACATGGGACTATAGCTTCATTAGTTTCATTCTAATTTTTGAACTTGTTTCCCAACTTTGCTGGCGTTGGCCTGTAATATTGGCAAGAACATTGTCCTTTTCTATTCCTATGATTTTTTGTGAACTCTCTTGATTCTCCTGGATTTTTTCCTTAGGATAATTATATAATACAACTTACCATTACCAAAAAAAAAACAATAACAAGAATATAAGAATAAACCACAATGCAACACTTTGCTGGAGGATTACCAAATCAGCAATTGGCATCGTCTATTAGGGGAAGGAAAAAGGGCATGGTTATGGGAAGCAAAAGGACATGGTTGTGGGTTTTAGATGGGGGTTCTGTCGGCTCTTTGGAAGAAAAGAGATGGCTGTGGCGTAAGGAGATGGTAGACCTGATGGATCACAGTCTGATCCACGTCGTCATTTTCGCTCTCGTATGTTGAGAGATTGTAAGAGTTAAATCTATACTAATGTTTCATTTTATCTTCTGGATTTTGCTTGGTAGGGTGAGAGGCTTACGGTTACCAGCATCGGATCACAAGAAGGCTCATGGTTTTGAAACGCATTCAATCTCTGTCGCATAGGAAGTTCGACCCAAATTGGAAAGCAGAGTTGTCGTCACTAGAGCCATCTTCTTTGAGGCTCTGGGTCACCCTCCTTATTCTACGCTCTGGAATGCAAGCAAATACATGACATAATCAAATTGTAATTCCATTGTAGTTACGAATTTCTATCCTATCAAAGGATTGTTTTAAGATATAATCATCACATATGACAATTAGTCATAAAATTGACACGTGAACAAGCTTTTATACTCAAGAATTACCAATACTGAAATTAGTCTACCCAAATTATGAATAACTGAGTGGCAAACACCCACTTATCCTGAATGGCACTCTGAGACACCTTCAAATTTTGATTTTTCCTAAACGTTGATCACATTTCTGGCACACCGCACTACTGTTTTGTACTGGTTTGATCGAATAGCTACAACCTACAATCCAGAATAGTTGTATGGTATTATCAGACATCGACGTTATTGGCCATGAGGCAAACAGGGTAAACAAAAGGTTCAAACAAAGTGAGAGTAGCATATCCTTACAACTACATGACAGTATGTTTCTGTATTCAATTGGTTTTGACAAAAAAATATGCTGTAGAAGTAAAATGATGGCAGAAACGAGAAAGAGTTGACACGCATGACACTCTCATATCACTCTTATAAGCTCCCTCTTCTTGTAGCATAGATTCGATCACAAGAAATAACCGTCAGCATACACAGTGATCTCTGTGACCTACCAAAAGACATTGAGAATTATTCTACCTACCACTCAAGATATTGAGATGAAGCGCACACGGTCAAGCATATATTCTATGTACACATACTACGTACAATAAATATTCCTTGATGAACATCTCCACATCCAGCTGAACATTCGAATGGTCTCAAAGAAGACGGAACCAAAGAACTTCCAACTCTCACCATCACACAACAAGAAGCCGTCAAATCATTTATTGAAGGCAGGCAGTCCACGGTAACAGGCTCGAGTTTGGGCGAGTACAGGTCATGACTCACCGCCATGTGTAATTATAGCCTCCACCCTGTCCAGTGAAGCATTTAAACGCCCGTAATTCATGTCGAAAGCAGGTTCTCCTGCTCCAAGGCCTCTGTTGAACAATGTCAGACCATCAAAATATGTCCCGATTTGTCTGAAAGTATTTTATGTTTCCTAGTGATGTATTCATGAACTCTAAGATCCTAAAAAACACCTTTTTGTTTTGATGCTTTTGCTCTTTCCAAGAAAATAATTAGTAGTGTGCCCAGAAGCAACGTTGAATCAAAGTGAAATGCATATGGCATGGGAGATGACATATGGTACAACAGATAAATAGATTGATTCCAAATAGTACAAAAGGCATTGACGGGAATCATGTATTTTGTGTGAGAAAAGACCAACCAAACAGATCAAATTTGGATGGGCTTGCTGTTTAAGAAGGTCAATGAAGAAAACTTGCATCGAATGGTATGAGGTAATTTGAGTAAATCCATATGATATGACTATGGGAAAATTATTTGCAAGATCTACCTCCCCATTGAGAACCAAAGACCTCTGGTATCAACTTTTCATGGAAAAGTATATTATGCATGACATGGCATGCTTAAAGTACCATTAGGTTTCTTTAACAATCTTTGGCACTCACCCATGGATCTCAGGAAGGACATACTCAGCCTTCCAACCAAGCCGCAAGTCAAACCCAGGGAAAAGGCCAATAGATGTTTTATTTCGGATCTGTGATATACCATCTCCACCCCAACATGATGAAAGCTTCCATTTCCATCCAATTGCATTTAAATGGAAATTATGGCCTACTCCAACCTGTAATATAAGAGTAATTTCATAGTTTATCATGAAGCTACAAAAAAAATTATATTTGTTCCGTATTACCACATTTAAGATATGATGCATGTAGGAAGGAACAAATTTTCAAGCATTTGGTTCTATATGGTCATTTCATTCGTAAGGTGGTCAAATGACAGCATTTGTCAATAGCCATTCATGCAACAAAGATTCCATTCTCTACTTATGCCTTTCAATTTATACTCATCCATATTTGGAAAACTGCAGTAACATCCAAGACACTTTCCAGCAGCGACACTCATAAGAGCTGAGAAAGTGCCTGCTTCCGACCAAATCCCTAATCACCTTTACATTTTCACACACTTCTTTTCAGTTCATCACATTTTTGTAGTGTTGAAACTGAACAAAAATGAACTTCAACGAGCAATTTCACATCTCAAGGTTCACAGACTCACTAACTAAAGTATTAGAATTCTGATTAAATGTGGTAAGAGACTTTAGTCGCTAGTTGAAAATTTTATTATTCAAACGCTCTAACAGATGTTCTATCAATGAGGTTCAAGGCAGGGACTTGCAGTTAGCATCTAATACAAAGCACAGAAAGTAGACAAACTTGAACAATTATGTCTCTGTGAAAAGAGAACTAGCTGCTAATATTTGATGTCCTGATATTCAACCGCCTACATCTTACAAGTCCAACTGCAATCACCTGACAAGGCATCAGCAGTACCCCAGATTCGAAAATCAAAATGCAGAAAATGAGCTATATTCTACCGTCAAACGTATCTAGCACAACAATGCCACAGAGATTTGTTCAAAAGAAGAAAAAACAGTAAATTCTTCAAAAACAAAAAGGCCACAATGATGGAGGAGAAATTGAATAACATCTATAGAGTGGGCTGGAAGCAACAAACCTGAAGATTAAGGTACTTGGTTATAGGGATCTTCTTAGACAAAACACGTATATCCCCACTCACCGGCTCGCACACGAACTTCCACCTCCTATCAGGTGACATGGGTTTCAAGACCATCTTCGCTTGGTACTCATTGCCCTGATAATTGTAGAACTGAAAAGAAAAAAACTGACCATTATCGAACTGAACCAAATCTGAACTTTTTTTTTTTTTAAAAGCTACTTTTCTACCAAAACGAAGAAAAATTTATCCAAATTAGCCACTAGACAATCCAACACAAAAAGTGGTTTTTTTTTCAAGCATTTGCAGTGAATTGTCCGAAATACTGTTCAAAACACAAAATTTCGTTAAAAAAGCAAAGCTTTTACTTCAACTGTACGAAAACTTGTCTTTTTTTCTGGTCCAGTCCTCCAGGGCAATAAGAAAGAAACAGTGACTTAAAAAATCTAGTAGCAAAAAACACCGCAAAGTAGAGAAGGAAACTCTCTCCTTTTGAGGGAAGGAGAAAGGAAGACCGAGACTGATACCTCGAGATTGAGCCCGACGCGGACGCCCTGGATCTCCTTGCGAAACTTGAGGAAGAGCTCCGATGGGATGACGTCGATGTTGTAGAGGTCCTCCACCGACGGAGCGCCGCTCTCCTCTTCGTTGCTTGGGTTCGACCGCGACGCCATTGCTCCAGAGAGACAAAACCCACCAAGATATCGAGTCGAACATTTTATAAGAGTTCAGTAGACACGGCATGGAAACGTCATCCTATTTTATTTTATTTTTTTGACGTGTTTCTCCTTGAATTGCCCTTTTTTAGGTGGGGGGGGGGGGAAACAAAAAGAAAATGGAAAAGGACATCTACTCAGATTTATTTTTTTTTAATCAATCAACATGATCAAATATAATCATTTGTTACTACTTACTGCTTAGCTTAATTTTCTCTCAAATAAAAATGAAATGATTTATTTTGATCTGGAAGTTTCACAAATGATAAGGATTTTGATTGAGATGCTTCGACATTGTTAACCTCACATAGAAGGAAACCGCATTGTTAGCCTCCATTTCGAATTCTAGCAGTTTCCATGAGAGCAATAACCTTCGTAATTTCTACACTACCTCTGGGGCTCTAGAAAATGTTGGGATAGTAGAAAATGAGAGAGGTGTCGAAGTACTGAAAATTCTTAGGAGGTAAGCAACCAACTTCTGTTTAAATGGTTTGAGACTAAACATTTTCACATGAGTAGTTCTTCCAACAGATGATCCAACAACTCATCCCACTTAAAAAGTAACTGCAAAGCGTGGCTAAAGCACAGAGCTAGACAAAGGGGTAAGTGCAACCGAGTTTTGTTCAAATCAGAACTACAAACATAAACAGTCCTAAGGCAAACACACCATGCATGGGAAATTACCCAATTGCTTAAAATTGCACCAAGTACTGTCATCACTTTTGAATGCAAGCTATATTCTTGCAAACCTCACACTCACCAATACTTAATATAGCACAGCAACACTCGTATGGTAGTAAACATGCTATTATGGTAGGTTTGTAGGCACGTATGTGACTTCACACTGTGTCATCACTCAGCAATAGGGTTTGCTGTAAGCTGCTTCAGGGAACGACGATCACTATGAACTGAGATAAAGTCGTCGCCTAAAATAATAGCATGAGAAACAAACACGTGCACATTACGTCCACAAGCAACAATAAATTGTCCTTTTCAATATGAGAAAATGACTACAGATTTATTTTTTTTAAAAAGACGACAATACATATTAAAAAAACCAAAAAAATGGAAAAGAAAATGAATACAGATAAAAGACGACAATACAGAAAGTCGAGAGAGTACTTACAAACTCCAATACGACCATGATCTTACACGAACCCTGAAAGATAAATTCCCAAATAAACAGATGCTATTACTTAAATACAACAAAACCCTCGTTCTTAGGTGAAAAGCTAGATGAATCATTGACGCAGGCTAACCCCAGACAAGGACTAAAGATTCAAAGCATCTCAACAAAAATCCATGACAAGTACAGATCGACAATAGAAGAGCAATTGTAACTTTTGTTCTAATAATTTCGGATTTAATGCCATAATCTTCATTCAAGACAAACACGTACAGAGTCGGTACGACGAAATAGGTAAATGGCAATGAGAACTTTAAGATAAATTTTGACTTACCATGTGAAACACTAGGCAGTAAGCACAGAACAATATTACCAATACCAAGGGAGAATTACCAACTGATTTTTGATCCACAATTCTAAAGCCGTTAGTACAATGCCAAGAAACCAGTTATATAATACTATACATAAATCACTGGTGGTTAGTGAAGCAACCTCCTTTGGCAGCCCTACCAAATAGGCAAAAGAAGAAATGATTTACAAAAAAACTCCCTTACTGCGAGATGTTTTCTTTAAAATCAAATTCAGTCATAATTATGTGAAATCACCTCGCCAAACTTGAGGAAGAGTTGTCCATCAGATGTACTCAAAGAGGCGGAGCAGGTCAATCCATTAGTGTTCTTCAGGTTGGCATACTCGTTTACGTGAGTTGGCAATGTAGGAGACGGCTGCTGTGCCTTTGCCACCACAGTGGGCTGAGACAGACAGGTAAGAACTCGGGTCACCTCATGCATTGTTGGGCGGTCTGATGGCTGTTTCTTGGCACACAAAAGAGCAAGCTGAAAAACCTTCTTCACCGTGGAGAGATCCTCACATGTGTCAGTTATCTCCGGATCGACAGTCTCCATGACAGCATTATCAGCAGCCTTTGAGAGGATCTGTAGTAGAAATGACACCAAAATTAGACCAAAATGAGAATGAAAAACAGGGGTAGAACGGAAAAATAATGCAGAACTCCTGGTATCATCATTAAAGGTAGGGAAGTTACCAGCTGATGAAGATTAGACTCGTTATCTACTGCTTTCTTCCCAGTCAGGAGCTCAAGTAGGACAATACCATAGCTATAAACATCAGACTTCTCATTGAGCCGAGAAGTTCGTGCATACTCAGGATCAATATAACCAATTGTGCCCATGACATAAGTAGAGGTGTGAGACTTGGATATACAAAGACATTTAGCAATTCCAAAGTCTGTAAGATGAGCCTCAAAATCCTTGTCCAGTAGTATGTTGGATGACTTCACATCTCTGTGAATTATCCGAGGACTGCAGTCATGATGAAGGTAGGCAAGTCCTTGTGCAGCACCCAGTGCAATTTGCAGCCTAGCATTCCAGTCAAGCTTTTTCTTCTTGCAGGAACCTACACAACCCATTAGATACTTTATAAGGTGAAATAAATGAATGTATTGATGTCATTCAATTAGTAGAAAACTATAGTACGAGAAGCATTTTCATTCCAAACTCCACAAAGAGTGTATATCACTTGAGACAGTTTGTCCAAGAGATAGAATTAACCATCAGCTAGTAGATGTAGATGTAACCATCAGCTAGTAGACGTAGATGTTTCCTACTTTTCCAGTGAGCTTGAATACAAGCAACACATTGCCAAGATAAAATCAGCGGTCACTCAAGATCATAACAATTTGACGGCAAACATCACTTCAAACCACACACATATAATGGAATAAATGCATATTTATACCTTATTATGGGTCCATGGCCATCAAAATAATAATGCAAATTAAATATTGATATATGCAGATAAAACCGTGAAATGTTTCTTACCATGCAAGATATCCCAGAGGCTGCCATTCTCCATGTAATCATAGAATAGGAGGTTGCCGGAGGGGGACAATGAGTACCCCTGCAAGCTAACTAAATTTCTATGTTTGATGCTACCAACAGTTTCCAACTCTGTCTCAAACTCCTTGAGGCTCTGGGGGTGAGAGTATAATTTTTTTATGGCAACAGGTCTGCAGTTCTTTAGTACACATCTGTACACTGTGCTTGATGCACCATGCCCAATAATGTACTTCTCATTTAGATTCTCAGTCATCATCATGATATCTTCATAGACATGCAGAGCCATATTCATATGGAGGATCACTAACTTTGGGTTAATACTACTAACTGCATGAAGCAATAATTCAGATGGAAATAAGCAGATACCAACAAAAGTAGTAGGAAAAAAAAAAGGAATGGTAGCAAAAAATGTTATTATTACCTGGTTTGGTAAGAGATCCTTCTATAAGCTGAGGTTGCCTTTGTGGTTTACAGGCAGCAAACAAGATCATAAGGAGAATCACGAGACCACCCAGGGCAATTCCTAGCATGGCAGCTTTTGATATTGATGCTGGATTTGAGAGAACAAGCTATTAGAACATCGATCGATTCTTTCAGGAAAATACATGTTTTTTTAACAAATAAAAAACAACAAACATACACTAGTAGGTAAAACTTTGAAAATGGTAAGCACTGGCTTTCTAAGCAACCACACATTGGAAAATCATAGACAGCAAGTTTACCACCTAAAAACAAAGAAACGTCATGATTTTTACCTCTTTCCTGGGGACGTGGGCCACGGCAAAGAGAACCAAGCCAATAGCCACATAGGCTAGGATTTCCAATAAAACTACCAAAAAAAAAGAAGATACGGATACAATGAATGCTTTGAAGGATAAGTTTTTGACTAGCTTCAGTACAAGAATCATGCAAACGATACATATATCATCCGTAGATGAACATAGACTAAAATTTATACTCTTGAGCACAAAATATTGCAAAAAAATGACTAATGGTTTCTCACCTGTCATGTGAAAACCGAGTGAAGTTATTGACAGTAGGAATGTCACCAACAAGGTTGTTGTAGGACAAATTTCTGAAAAATGATGCAATATAGCTCTAGTTAAAAGCAAATTACACATGTTTTTAGTATTAAAAGGCAATCAAACTTACAAGAAACTAAGACTAAAACAGTTGGTTAGAGAGTACAAATCCCCCGTCAAATTGTTGTTTTCTGCTCCCCTATAAAGATGAGAGAGAGAGAGAGATTGTTAAAGTCCTTAACAACAACAAATATTTCACCAAAAGTATGTGCAACTCAAAGAAATGGATAGGCATCGTTATTTAGCATTAGTTGAAATTAATGAATGCCCAGATTGTCAAAGAACTCTCTGAATCAAGGATAAACTCACAGTGAAATTAGATTTTGTAGCAGACCGAGTTCCTGAGGTAGTGGACCTGAGAGGTGATTGTTTGACAGATAACTACAAAGAAACAAGTCACAGAAATTGAGTCAATCTGCCCAAAAAATAAAATAACATTTGATATCAGATATTCCAATGTTCATCATCAGTTACATCGCCATGACACTCCTCAGATTCCCGAATTCAGCAGGAATACGTCCAACAAGACAGTTGTTGCTCAAGTTCCTACATATTGGTTATTGAATTGCAAACAGCATCAGAATATATGAGGTAAATAAGAAGAGACTAGTTGTTAAAACCTACAATCTCAGAAGATGCTCTAAGTCACCAATGGAAGAAGGAATTGGCCCATAGATTTTGTTGGACGAAATGTCCCTATAGAAGAAAATGTCAGATGTCAGACAAGCCACCTCTAACATAAAACATTAAGTTATTGGAGCTGTTACTACTCACAAAGAATCCAAATTGCCAATTTTAGACAACTCAATGGGCATTGGACCTTTCAGATTGTTTGCTGATAGATTTCTGCCAAAATGTCAACAAGAATATAGATTTTATCAGAAATTATAGACGTCCTCAATTTTATTCTGAAATAAAAATCATCCTCAGTGACCATATAAAATATGAAGATTTACTGACCCACAAAGCCCAGCTCACAGAGCAACAAAACGATCTCAGTAAGATAACATAATACAGCATACTTAGATCTACCTAGATAACATAATACAAGATACTTGGATCTGCGTTGACGTCTGCCAATGCCTTAGCAAAGAGGATTACACATTGGTTGGTTTTAATAGGCTATCCAAACAATCTTTCCAATTAGACATGTATAGTGACAATTTCAGCATCCAAGATTGGTTTGAAAGGAAAAGGAAGGTTCGAAACCTTAAATTGTTACCATTGTTCTCATTTGTGATTGTGGGGCTGGTTTAGCAAATAAAAAATTGCATGTGATACATATAAATATATAATTTCCAGACTACGGCAGGATTATTTCACTATGCATATGGTTGTATCAAACGATTTTAATTTGTTTCCTATTATGTGTTTTGATCTCATAGGTAACTGGAATTTACTGCCAATGTGGTATATTGACTTGGATAATGTGTTTTTTACTGTTTCTAACAAGAAGTTTCTTTTTAGAACACACAATTCATTCAAATTCCTATAAACCAACCGAAAATAGACAGTGCAATTGTGAAGGTAACATGATAAACAAAGGCAAGATGTAACTCACAAGTATGTCATGCTTTCCAGTTTCTCAAATGCCCAAGGGATTGAACCATTCAGCCTATTGCCATGTACATTACTATTACAATAGCAAGAAATTTATTAAAACGAAAACCCCATAAAGTGACAATCAAATAGTAAGTCACTCTCTGTATGCTTACAGACTATTGAGATTCACACATGAGCTCAAATTTTCAGGAATTGGACCTTCAAGATAGTTATTTGCTACATTCCTATAAATAACACAGAAACAACAGTAGATTAATTCAACTACCATTGAAAAGCTTATAGACGATGAGCATGGACTATACTATCATATGAAAGAAAATAATCATAACAGATAGGCATACAAGTAAAACAGATCCGTGAGCTTCCCAAGTTCAGGAGGAATGGAACCAGTTAACCCATTCTCGTTCAGTTCCCTGTAGATACAATTCATTTGTATTAGGAAATAACTGATGTTTGTCACCAGGCCAAAGCAAGGATACAAGGAGAATCAAATCCTTACAAATAATGAAGCCTCGTCATGTTTCCAAGTTCTGGGGGTATGGGACCAGTCAGATTGTTACCTTGTAAATACCTGAGTAAAAGAAACGAAAGTCATTGTTTAATTACTGACTTTGAGTATGACAATGTCAGACGTATTCAGAAGGATGCTAGATATTTGGCATAAACCAATAAATGATATTCATGAGTCTCCAAAAAGTTCTAGATGTTTCACAAGTAAAAACAAAATGTCTTAGATAACATTTAGTAACACTCATGGAAAATATTTGGTTTAGCTTGTCACGAATAAAGCTGTTTTTTTCCAAAAAACTGATCATAATAATCGTTACCAAATGAAACCTTTGTATACACGCCCTAACATAAAATTCAACTTTTACGCAGTTGTAGGAGGGTACCTGCTCGTAAAACTGATGTCTTCCTAGATAGAAATATTTCAAATGTTGCAAGGGCAGATCAGGGGATGTGACATACTATGATATTGGATCACAACTTCACCCTAGAATGTTTGGTTGGTTTGTATGCTTGTGGGATGTTTAAGAATAGAAGACCGGTTTCTTGCCTCTCTTTTTTTCCTTTCTTTTTACATCATTTTTCTATTCCTTCTTTCTGGCTGATATCCAGTAAGGACTTGCCCTATCAAATTCAGGAAAAGATTTCAACTCCTTCCCATGCCAAGTTCATGAATAGATTTCACCTTGGTATGGCTTCCCATCAGCATGGAAAAATACCAAAAATCAACACAACATAGAACCTTGTGGCATAAGTTCCTTTCAAGATGTAAATCCCCAAGGACTGTCCACAACAGCCATACAAAAACAAGTTACACAGAAGGCGTAAATACAAATTTCCTTTGAAACAATAGATAATTGACATTTTGACCATCTGACAAACCACTCCATACCGAACTAATGATATTAGCAGTATCATTCTCAAGTTCAGAGAAGTATGGGCAGTTCACAGAACAACATAAGCATCAATCAGGATAATAGATCAAAACTGACCCAAATGCATAGAGGAAGCAGAGGGAAGTGAAGGAGAGGGAAGTGAAGGATATCACTCAATAGTTATCTGAGAATGAATGGTTAGCCGACTTACAGTTTCTCAGTATAAGTCAAGTTGCCTAAAATTGGAGGAATTGGCCCAGTTAGGTGATTGCAGCTCAGGTCTCTGCATAAGGTAACTATTATTACAGGCAACTTGGCTCGAAGTTAATTCTTGTGAGATAAATTGTTTCTAACTGTACAATAAGCAGCAAATAGACATGATTCATGGAACTTACAGCACAGCAAGTGCCTGCATCAGGCCAATAACAGATGGAATATGACCGGAGAGCTTATTACCTTGCAATGACCTGAACATAAGAAAAAAGGCAACAGACAGTCACCTCCAGATCCAAAAGGTAAACATGTAAAGTAAATTTCCAAAATGAAGAAATAGGGCCACATACAGTGTTGCAACTTGCAGAAATCCAATGTTGAATGGGATTTCGCCCGTGATATTATTGTAAGATAGATCCCTATCAGTGAAACATTAGAAAAAGGCTAAATCAAGTTCAGTCATGAAATGCAAGATATTGAGTTATAAGTAGGATAATATACGTACAAAACCTGAAAACTGGTACAGTTGCCAATATTCTGTGGAATGCTTCCTGTCAGGCTGTTGTTTTTCACATCACTAAATATTGGAAGATAAGAGAAGCAATAAGTTTCACAGTCGAATTAAACTAACAAGTGTATATAACTTAATAAAGGGGAAGCAGGTATAGAACTCACAAGTACCACAACCCAGTAAGCTGGCATATATCAGGAGAAAGACTCCCTTCCAAATTATTTCCTCTAAGTCCACTGTTGTGCAATTAATCCAGATTCAGATGTAAGCAAACACAAACCTCTAACAAAATGTAAAATAAACAAATGGCATAAATAACAAAACTAAATTAAATTAATTCAGAAACTTACAGGTAACATAAAGCTAAACTTACAGGTAACATAAAGCTTCGTTCCAGTAAATAAGCCTTGGTATTTCTCCACTCAACTTGTTTTGGGCCAAGTCTCTGGAGTTGACATCGATCATCAAGGTTAATAGACAAGTTTGGTGATTTTAGATATGCAAATCATCAACGAAAGACTCTTAAAAATACAACTTACAATGTCTTTAGATTTGGGATTTGAGACAGTGTAGATGGGATAGGTCCAATCAGCTGATTGCCTTTTAAAATCCTATAAAGCCAACCAATAAGTCAAGCTCAAGTAATGCAATGCATTTGTGTAAGGATTAAAATTAATAAAAATTGACTTACAGGGTTTCCATATGTTTGAGTTTTGAAATTGAGTATGGTATATCCCCATAGATGTTGTTGAAGGACAGATCCCTAACACAAGACATTTAGATATCGATAAGTAAAATTGCTCCCTTAAGTCTGACGATGATGTCCAATATACACAATTAATAATGATTAAATAGCTTGAAACACAATCTCAGCACCGCATTCTGTCCTGTCTAAAGTCACATTTGTTAATTAACCTTAGAAGCTAAAACAACCACCTTGCATGTGTAGTAAAAGAAGAATCCATATGTCAACTTACAGGTCCTTCAGTGAGGAGCAATCACCAATCTCATCAGGTATTTGCCCCCATAGCCGGTTCCCACTTAGGTCACTGTACAAAATCAGCCATTTTGGAAAATCATTGCCAAAATTGGGACTTAATTGCACTCAAGCAGTACAAACAAACAACATTAGAAAAAACAAATTCCCATCAACAATGTGAGAAGAGATTATACATGGAAATGACGCCCTTCAAGCTCCCAATTGCCGGTGAGATTTCTCCATCAAGATTCAAGCCCGAGAGATTACTATTTTTTTTTTAGGGGGGGGGTGGAAGCCAAAATCAAAAAAATAAATAAATAAATTCCTTTGACCGATAACAAATACCAGAGCATAAAAGAAAACAAAGATCAAAAATGGCTCTTACAGAGCAACAACATCAAAGGTAATGTTATCACATGTCACCCCTCTCCACGAGCAATAGTCTGCAGCATTGTTCCAGCCATACAGCACATTGTCTACATTGCGCAGAGACTTTTTAATCTCCAACAGCGTTTGCCCTGAAGAGGCATAACAACTTTGTTCTCATTCCAGTGAAAACTAACTTCCCCTAAACGAGTACTGAAAAATCCCAATGCTGCAGTAGTGGGGAAAAAAATAAAACTGGAACAAATCAATGGCATCAATTAAAAAACACACAATAGAAAGGAAAAAAAAGTACTAGATTCTGGGGATAAGCAACAGCAAACACAGCAACAAAGTTGGCGATTTGGGCATTAAAACAACGGCAACTTTCCAGATTGCAGCATTTACCTAATCTACACTAGGAGGTTAAAAAAATGCAAACTTGGTTGTTCTTAAGGTAACAATGGGATAAAGGAAGATTAAAAAATTGAGGAACACAGTTAAAAAACGCTTTTTCAATGACTGAAAGAGGAAAGAAACCATTGTTTATTTCCTCGGAACCATGACCTGAACTCGATGAAGAAGTACAAGATAGCGAAATCTAAACAGAGCATTTAACGAGAAAAGAGCGGTCTAAACCAAAACCCAACCCCGATTTAGTCCACCACCACCATTACCTTCGCACGAGTCTCCATTAACGAGGACAACCACAACACTGAAGACCCCCACCAGCAGCAGTTCTCGCCGGAGAACCATTTTCAGTATCCTACTGCGTCAACGAAAAAAACCCACATTCCCAAATCCAGCAAAGGTGACCCTGCATCCTCCGGCAGCGAGAAGAGTACGGTCTGGAGAGGTGGCCGAGGAAGAGGAACAAGAAGCCTTCTTCGATGTCGCTTGCGAAGAAGCTGCAAAACCCAAATGGTCAGTAACGGACGAGGGTGATAATAGAGATCACGAAGGTGGCTCGCGCAGCTGCCACTGCTGCAACAGTAGGTGCAGTTTCACAATGTCAGGTCACATTCACATGGCAGTATCTCCATGTACATGCGCCCCATCCAACTCTGCTTCTCTTTCTCCTCTCTCTCTCTCTCTCTCCAGCTCTATAGATGGATATTGGTATTGGATAGACATGTAGAGAGATAGAGAGAGAAAGAGAGAAGGAAGGAAAAGTAAAGAGACAGCAAGAGAGATAAGGAGAGGTGACAGCATCGTTGCAGGCATGGGAGCAGAGTTATGGCAGAGAAACCAGCATCTCTGCTTCCCCTCTTTAATTTCTCCTCCTCCTCCTATTTTCAGGCTAAGTAAAAATCCACGCCCTCCATGTGAGATCCAAGGATGAACGCTAGGCGCTTTGGCGGGTCCTCGTGTTTCCTTCCCCTCTGTTTTGCCTCTGGTTTTCTTCTTCTTTTTTTTATTTCCTTTTCTACTGCTTCACTCTGATTGCCAGTTTTACGTCTCCCAATCACTGTCTATACGTATGCATGCATCAGCAATGCAGATGGCGGCAGCTTTGATGTGCTTTACTGTGCTGTTAGGTGATAGCTTTTGTAATTACCATCGGTCCTTTGGCCTCCATCTGAATAAGAATGACACCGGAATGATACTACAAGAGGAATTAGTATTTTATTTATTTATATAAAAAATCAAACTAAATTAAAAATATTAATTTCTATTTTAATTTATTTATTTCATAATTATTATTCTACGATACAAGTAGAATAAATTTATTCTGTCAAATTATTCTAATACATATATACATATATATATATATATTTCAAATTAAATATATATTCTAATAATTAAGTTGCTACATTTTTTTTATTTATTCTACTTTTCAATCAAATCAAAATTTCTTTGTATACACATATATTTATCTTTAAAATAGAATTATTTTTAAATTAAATAATAATATTATTAGAATATTAATATTATTTTTTATTTATTCTTTTTTTTTTCTTATATTACATGAAAAACTTAAAGTATTGGGTAACATTGTATCAAAGAAATTACCGTATGATATTGAGTTTATTGTTGCTGTATCTTTTATAATTAGTATCGGTCCTTTAAAGAATTTTATTGTCATGTTATTGGAGAGGAATAAAATTTAACGAAAAAATGTTTATAATATTCCACTTCTTATCTCATTTTATACATCACCCATATTGTAGCATACCAGTTCTACATCCTCAAAAGCGTTTATTTTCTATTTTTCCTATGTCAACAAGTACAATGGACAATACACTTGTCAACTACAATAGTAATAGAATATTCAAAAAATAAGAAAAATTTTATTTTCGGTGAAAAAAATTATTAGAACACAATCATTTCCTACCATGTTTAAATTCTTTACACTACTATCATTGTATCTCATTTCTCAACATCAGAATTTCAAACTTCTAATGCGAATATGCGAAGACAAAAACACCTCTTCCGTGTGACATCTTTCTCGCCCTCACAATCTTCTGCAACAAGCATCGTGTTTTAACTGGAAGGCTTTCAAGTCACGCCTCCTAGAGGAAGATGAACCTCTGGTCTTGCCTTCGGGGTAGCTCCGCCGGTGCTCGAAGAAATCCAGAATCTCCTTGTTGCACCCCCTTCCCCGTAAGTACGCAGCTCTGGGAAGAAACTCGCTTCCCCCTTTTCAACTTCGGGGTTGTTGTCTGCCTCCCCAGCTAATCCTCCCAGCGCGAGGTCGATGAGAGCTCGAGCTCGGTGTCCTCAAAGGGCTCTACCCCTTCTAAGGCGATTCCTGACTTTTCAACTTAGATCTGGTACTTTGCGATCTATACATGATGACATTTCTTTATGCTATTTCCCCTCTGAGATCAAAATTGATGTGATTGTGGATTGTTTCTTTCGTTGCATAGAGATCTCATTTAGCGGGCTTAATATTCTTACTTGTTATTATCTGTGTATGGATCTGAATGTGGACTCTGGTATTTGTATGAACAATCGCTTCTCTGTAATTTTTTATGGCATTCTAGATCAAACCCTAATCTTGACACTCCTGTTAGTGCCTTGGCTTCTGATTGTGTGCCCCTCAGTGATTCAGAGGTCGCAAGTTATTTAGATGAATGTCCTTCATACATGGATATCTTCTCTTCTTCTAATGATCCTTTGGCCACTTTCTTTTCTCCAGCCGGGAAGATTTCTCCAGTTGGACGTCGCTAGACATTTGATCATTCGGCCTGCTTAAGCGAGACGGAGGGTCAGTGGATCTTTCGAGGCTTTGACATGTCCTCTGCAGTCACAGATGATTCCTCGAGTTCTGTGTGGAGCTTCTCTACGTATCAACCACCGCATATTAACACTGAGATTAAGGCTTTTTATCCTCATTATCCTTATTGTCAAGATATTATTAATGCTAATTCTCAATTTACCTATGATTTAGTGGAATTAGACCTTAATGTATTTA